>JANHGC010006390.1:0-15595 GCA_027560395.1 Boaedon fuliginosus | reverse complement strand
AGCAGTATCCTGAATGGCAGGAAGCAAGCTTCCTATAATCTCAGCTGTCCTTATCACTCTTTGTATCGACCTTCTATCTGAGACACTGCTACCACCAAACCAAACAGTGATGCTGTTCGTTAAAATACTCTCAATCATGCCTCTGTAAAAAGTGGCCAGGACAGAAGGAGAAAGATGTGCTCTCCTCATCCGATGAAAGAAATGCAGATGCTGGTTTGCATGCTTCACTAAGGACAATGTGGGAAGAGACTAGTTCAAATTGTTAGTTATCTGCACCCCTCGATATTTCTGTATTATGTTCTTTATCTAATTAGATAAATATTCTTATCTATTAGATAAGATTTCTTATCTAATATTCATTCTTCTAATGCAGGGGTGTCCAAACTTTTTGCAAGGAGGGCCGGATTTGGTGATGTGAAAATGTGTGGAGGCCAACCATTCAGTCTGACATTCTTTGAATCATTAACATTAAATGCAAATGAACAGGGGACAGCTGCAGGAACCGCTGTGCGGTAAAGGGAAAAATGTGCGCTGGCGGGGAGAAGAGGCTGCGGGCCGCTTGAAATTTGAAAAAGGGCTGCAATTGGCACCCAGGCCAGACTTTGGACATGCCTGTTCTAATGAAACCTTATTCTATTTTCCCTAGCTTTTTGTTCAAGCCTTCCTTTTCTAGTTCTATCCATTAACAGATTGTCGCTGATGAATCTACTTTCTACTCTTTCATTTCCCCAGAATGCTTTCTAAACAACCCATCCCCTCAAGCTTTATTGATTTCTCCCCCTTCAATTGCTAAAACTGCTTGTGGAGAGCTATTCAGGGCCTAGGGTCATTTTTGTAAGATAAGATGATGCTAGGCCAGAGTTTTGCTTTTGTAGAAGGCCATAACCCTAACCCTAACACTCACCTTTAAAAAATAAAGTAGAACTAAAATTTTGTCTGGAACAAGCAAACAGACAGTTTACCAGGAAAGAAGAAGTAGGCTATTTAAGGGAAGTACATCACAGTATATTCCTTCCATATGGGCACAATAGGTGAACAAAAGTTGTTATAACAGGTATACTGCTGCATTGAAAAAGCAACAGGGTTGGGAACCTGGTTAAGGCAGATGGTGTGCAGAGATTCCCATGAGGATCAAAGGCAGTAACATCTTAGTTCTGCAACTATCAGTTTACACCGTGTTTGCTTCAAAATATTGCTTCCCTATGTAAACAAGGGCATTTTCACTCTAAGGAGACTTGGCTGTATGGGGAATGTCAGCAGTGATTCTGCCTGTGTCTAGGATCACAATGTTTGCTATTTCTACAAGCGTGTTTGGTAGTGAGCTAATAGAGCTGAGCAATCTTCACTCCAGGTCTAAATACAAACCACAAACACCCTTGTGTAACCTGAAGAGTCCTCTTTTCTTAGAACCACTGAAACTTGTTTTAAGGGTTGCATCCTTTTTAGGCCTGATACATGTGGGTAGGCATGCTTATGTGTATGTATGTGTTGCATATGTATGGGTATTTGGGTATGCTTTTTTGGAGTAGAGTTCCCTATACACTATTCAATAAGCTTCATCTGAAAAAGGTCACTCACCGTTTTTCAAGGTTTTAGATCAGATCAATATTTCTGCAAGTGAAAAGCACCCACAGATTTGGCAACTTCTATAAGCAGAGTATTCCATGTGTCTTCCTCTATCTTTCTTTCTGTTCTTCTTTTCCAATGGAGATGCTATGATAGAATGCCTTGTATGGATTATTTATCATACGTTCCTAAATATTTCATTAGACTCAATTACATCACAGCATTGTGACTATGTATGATGATCCTGCTCCCTGCGTCATCTTTAGGTGCAGAGGCCATTTACTTCTCTTGTTTGGGATGTTTGCTCAAACCTCTCTCTTGTTGTGCAACCTCTCTCAAACCTCTCTTTTTTGAAGTGCAGAGAAGTACCAGAAGGCAAGACAAGAAACAATGGGTGGAAATGATCAAGGTGAGAAGCAACCTGGAATTAAGGAGAAACTTCCTAAGAGTGAGAACAATTAACTAGTGGAACAGCTTGCCTTCAGAAATTGTGGGTGTCGATAAAAAGGAAAAGAAAATGGAGCCTGAACCTCGTATACAAAGACTGATATCGGAGCCCACTTTTTGAGACAGAGAGGACTGGGAGAAAAAGAACTGAAAGGGGCCAGCTGGATTGTATGAGAGTAACCGTCAACTCAACAATAAAGGCAGGAGAAGATCATCGAGAATTTCAATAGAGGAGAAAAAGGAAAATAAAGGAGTTGGAAAAGGAAAATAAATACTGAAACAATCTGGATCTACACGGGACACTGATCTTCCAAAGAGGCAGAGGAGAGATGAAGGATAGATGATGTCATTAATAAATGGACAAAACCAACAGTATGTCTCTGGACTAGATAAATACAGTATATATGCTTTTAACACTTTATCTTAAATATCAGATGAATTATTAACTATATAGAAAAATAATAATAAATAGATTGAAATTATATTTAGAATTTTAAAAGTGGGAACTTAGGCCAGTTTTATTATATTTTTTACTAAATGAAATATATCATACTTTCGTGAAATGTATTATTTTAAATTAAATTGAGGGCCTGCTCCGAGTACTGTCAGCTAGGCAATGTCGGTTAGTGGGACCGCAGGCTAGGGCCTTCTCTGTGGTGGCACCGTCCCTATGGAACTCGCTCCCCATGGAGATTAGAACCATCCCCAGCTTGCCTATATTCTGCAAGGCATTGAAGACCTGGCTTTACCGGCAAGCTTGGACTTAACATCTTGTCCTCCGCCCCCCCAATGTATGATTGAGTGAGTGAGTGTGTTTTTGAACTTTTTACTGTATAGGCTTGTATTTTATTGTATGTTCGCCGCCTCAAGTTCCCCGAATGGGTGAAGAGAGGCGGGATATAAATCGAAACAATAAATGAATGAATGAATGAATGAATGAATGAATTAATTAATTAATTAATTAATTAATTAATTAATTAAAGATACTGCTGCATGCCTGGCTGCCCTGATATCCCTGAAAAACTGTAGTGTGAAATATCAGGATCAAAATGCCACTCTAGAGTTCACATCTGCTGGCTGTTTCTCGCTGAAGAGTCCTTAGAATTGAGTCTCTGCTGTTCTATGACTGTCTGCTCCTAGGGATGGACCCACTGTTTCCAATGCCTACCAATTTTCTCTGAGACCATACACTCTGGCCTTATTATTTTTGCTTAAAATATCTTTTTTATTTTTAAATTACATGTGAAGTGCTTACCAATTATTGGATAAGAACTTACTAAAGACATGATTCTCCTAAAGTGAAGCATTTTATTTCCTTTTGCATTCCAAAAAAGGCAAATTATAGACATGTTTAAAGCTTCTACTGAAAGTAATAGGGCTTCACAATGCTTAACCTAAGCTGGATTGTACCCACTATATATAATTTATTCATTAATATACAAATATACAACTTCTGTCCTTTCTCAGGTTTATCTATCAGAAGTGTGTGTTGGAAAGCAGATCGGCTTCTAGCAGGAACGCAGGACAGTGAAATATTTGAAATTATTGTGAGAGAAAGAGACAAGCCAATGCTTATAATGCAAGGTCACTGTGAAGGCGAGCTCTGGGCTCTGGCAGTCCATCCCAAAAAGCCATTAGTAGTTACTGGCAGTGATGATCGATCTGTGCGGTAAGGCAACAGCATGTATCCCTAATGTTTCACCACAGTTGTGTTGGGAAATCCTCAGTTGTGTTGTGGCTTTGAAGATCACAATGCTGGTGAACAATTAATTGGCAGAAGGAAAATTAAGCAATATTCAACTAAATGTTTTATTTATTTAGTTAGTTATATATTATTTATTCCAGATTACTAGCCAAGGAGTATGTACTTAAAGGGCAAGTATTTTTAATAAATTTGTTAGCTAAAAGAAAAACCAAAGTACTGTTAAAACATGTGATAGCTGTGAAAATTATTTTATCTCTTTCTCTTACACACACACAAATCTACCTCACACAATTGCTGTTGTGAGGAAAATTGGAGGTGGTATTCTATATGTTGCCTTGAGATCCTGAACAAAAGTGGGATATAAATCAACAAATAAATCCAGTAATTATGTGATTAATATTAATGTGATTAATATTTAAGACACCTGTACATTTTCAAATCTGATAAACATTCCCTGTACTTCTCAATTAATAAAAATAATGGAGAATAGAATCACATTGTGATGAGATGATTTCTCATTTAATTTACATGTTGAACTACAAACTATCCAATCCCTTTTTACTCTAATCTGTTCTGTGAGCCAGATAAGCAGAAAATAGAATGGGAGAGATGCACATAAAGTTTGGAGTAATGTCCCTCTAGCCAAAAAAGCAACACATAAACGTCACATTGTAGTGATTAACAGATTTCTTTCATCTTTCCTTTCTCGTGAAGCTTATGGAGTCTTGCTGATCATGCTTTGATTGCCCGATGCAATATGGAAGAAGCTGTGCGGAGTGTATCTTTCAGCCCTGATGGATCTCAGCTGGCTCTTGGAATGAAAGATGGCTCTTTTATTGTTCTGAGAGTAAGGTAGGCTTGACTCCTGCCTTTAAAAAAAATTCAGACAAAATCTGAAATATATTAATGCAATTGTTGAGATTTATTTTTTATGTTGTTGGCCTAAATAAGACACAATGGTCTGATAAAACATATTTTGAAAGATTGGGGATAAGTTTCTGAAAAAATTTACATGGGTCAAGCACAATATATAAATCTAGTAATTGTGATCTGTATGCCAATATTCATCACTTACAGTTTATGGTAAGTCAATGCAATTTTTCTAAATTATAACTTTTAAATAAGAACAAAACCAAACTATCATGATGAGTAGACCTAATCTATATATCTTTATATAACTTTTTGCATCACTAGCTTACATGCTTTCATTCTGTCTTATTAAATCATACATAGTTTTCTAACCAGATCTGATCTGTTAGCAGTATCTAAACTATATGATAATATTCTGCTACAAAGCTGTTATTCTATATACTACTTTTGAAAAACAAATTCTGTTGGGGTTAATAGGACCTCTTAACCTCAACATATGTATTGGATTGTCCTTTAAGAGCATGTTTGTGCAACATAGAAGCTGTGTAGATAATAAGACTGCATACCACCATCTTATCATTTTTCATTTGCATACCCACTACTAACAACATTTTCAACACTGTTTGCAGAGATATGACAGAAGTTGTTCATATCAAAGATCGGAAAGAAGTGATTCATGAAATGAAGTTTTCACCAGATGGCTGCTATCTTGCAGTGGGTTCTAATGATGGTCAGGTAGATATCTATGCAGTTGCTCAGCGATATAAGAAAACTGGAGAATGCAGCAAGTCTTCTAGTTTTATCACCCATATTGACTGGTCTCTAGACAGTAAATTCTTGCAAACAAATGATGGTGCAGGAGCATGCTTTTTCTACAGGATGCCATGTAAGAAAATATTTCTTCATTACATGCATTTAATTTGAATAAGCAGTATATAAAATGTTTAATCAATATTCTTCAGAGTTAGGACTATGTGATTACTTGAAATAAGCACTATTCCCCACTAATTTCCCTCTCTCTCTCTCTCTCTCTCTCTCTCTTCTCTATTTCTGTCTCTATATCTAGCTATAATCTATCTAGCGATCATCTATTCTCTATCTAGCTATTACCTAGCTAATGAAGGAACTTAGATCAGAGCATGAGGAAACATATATATCCCCTTAACCTCCTTAAATGAACAGTAGTGTATGTGTGCATGTATGTGAAGTAAATACAAAATTTAAAAATTAACCAAAATAGATTAGCTAAAAACCATCAGTTTCACTGCTGTATATAAATTTTCTTAATTTTAAAATTGTACATTATTATGCTTAAAATTAATTTTTTAAAATTTAAAATTTTAATGTTTAAAATTATGCTAAACTTTACATCGTGCATATTGATGTAAAGAAACATAATAACAGTATTACTAAAGTTATTACTGAATTCCTTGTTTTTGAAATTTATTGGAACTGATCGGCATAACAATGGAAAATAGATTTTACTATAAAAACTGGCTAGCTAATATTAGAATTTATTACAATTTATAATAACAATATAAGTAATAATATTACATTTTTCTATGCAATGTAATAATATAGTACAGTGAAACCTCATTTTAAAGCACCATTTATCATTTATGCAATGAAATTTGTGTAATGATAATTAGGCAAATGGCAATTTCTGTAATTTTACTTAATGTTTCATTACACCAGTAAGAGAAATCAGCATACCACAAAATTATGATAAAATTAACATAAATGTAACTGCCTCATCTGAGTTACATTTGATATAATGGAGTTATACATGCATCTCTGGTTGGATGTTGTGTTAGAGGAAAAAAGGCCACGACAGAGAAGGCACACTTCCTCGGTTGCACAAGATGACAATTTTTGTAGAAGGGACCCAGAGCGCACTAACTTGGCCCGATGAGCAGGAATAATGGGAAACAGACAATCCCTCAAATAACTAGCCTCTACGCCATTAAGGGCTTTATAGGTTTGGATCAGCATCTTGAATTGCAGCCAGAAGCCAACAATAACTAAACGTTTGTGCAGCAGCAATGACTCATGAGGAGTAACTGTTCCTGCCTGTATCCTTGCTTTTTAAAACCGAGTGTAGCTAAATGGCATTCAAGAGCAGCCCCCTATAGAATGTATTGTCATAGTTCAATTGTGAAGTGATTAGCAGATAAGTAATCATCTGAAGAACCTCGTAGTTGAGAAAAGGGCACAACTGACACACAAAGTGAACCTGCATAAAGACCCTCCTGACCACAGCTATCATCTGCTCTTCAAACAATAACTATGAGTCTAGAAGGATCTTCAAGTTGCACACTAGTCTTAAATGGGGAAATGCAACCCCATCCCAGTTCAAAGAAGAAATTATCCTCAACCCAGAGGCCTCAAACAGACATACAACTTAATCTTGTTGGGATCCTAGCTAAAGTGTTTCTTCCTATCCAGGCCTCCAGCTTCAATCTTGCAGCCCAAAATTGAAATGCACAATTGATTATTAATAATACTGAACCCTGAATTAACTTCACCCAGCAGTTTTATGTAGATGTTAAACATGGGGGTGAAAGCATTAAACACTGAGGTACCCCACATGAGTAGATGCGATCTCCTCCCTCTTGTCAACATGGACTGGGACTGACCGTTGAGGAAGGAGATGAACCACTACTACAAATAAAATGTATTTATTTATTAATCAAATTTATATAGCTTCCCATCTCTGGGACTATGGGTGACTTATATTGTAAAGGTGTGTGTGTGTGTGTGTGTGTGTGTGTGTGTGTGTGTAAAGCTAAAGGTTCCCCTTGTACATACATGCTAGTTGGTTTCCAACTCTAGGGGGCGGTGCTCATCTCTGTTTCAAAGCCAAAGAACCAGCGCTGTCTGAAGACGTCTCCATGGTCATGTGGCTGGCATGACTAAACACCGAAGGCGCACGGAACGCTGTTGTGTATGTGTATACACACATTTAAAATTAGAAAAAATCAGCATTAGAAATAGAGATATTTAAAACTAAAAATATATACAAACCTTGTGGGGGGGGAGGAAAAAAAAGAGAAATAGTAAAGTATATAATTTTCAATCAAGAGAAAAGCCATCATATTTAAACTTTCTCCCATGACTTGCATGTTATTGGACATTGAAATAAGGATTTATGAGGCAAAACTTAAAAAGATCTGTAAAAATAAATGTTGGACATCAAAACAACATACAGAAATGAATTAATATTAATGTATTTAAAAAAATAATTTTATTGTAAATCAAGTGATTTGTTGTTACAAATACTGTAAAGGGGAAAGATGGAAGAGAATTCATCTGCAGGTGAAAGATGATGAAATGTATCAATACCTAATGAAGTTAGAGATCAAATTCCTTTTCCAGACTCACTGAGATCTTTTTTAATCAAATCTCATCCAAATTGTGACTTAATCCCCATTCTGGGTTTTATTTATACATCAAAGGGAGATTTTTGATAGAACGGTTTCTTTTTTCTCACAATAGTAATAGTGATTATCAAGAAGTTCTCATTATCTCATGGTTGCTATGAGAGAGGTTTTTCTCCCTTAGAGACTTTGACCCAATTCACTGTAGTTGGACTTTTATCTGAGGACTTCTTGATACAGATTTTTTTTAAAAGAAGAGATTGGATAACCATTTCTGTGAAATGGTACAGGGCTTCCTGCTTGAGCAGGGGGTTGGACTAGAAGACCTCCAAGATCCCTCCCAACTCAGTTATTCTGTTCTGTTCAGATAATGATTCAGCTCATTTTTTTCAACACTTACTCTGTCTCCACCTTTTATTTTTTCATTGTCCAACGGTACAGGTGTTAAAGTATATAAAATTTGTTAACCTTGTCACCAATTATCTGGGAGGGAAGTCAGATGTCATTTTTATTTGTAGTAGCTTGAAACAATCACTTGTGAAAGGGATCAGCAATAGGTTCAACAAATTTCAGTGAATTTCTTGTGCATTTAATGATGAGTGGATAGCACTCCAATTCAGCAATGGCAAAAAGCCAAGAGAAAAAAATAATTTCTGGTAAGAAGTTGGAAAAGCATTAAGTTTTGTGCTCCCCAATACAATATAATTAAATAACTTATTAATTTAAATGTATTTCAGCTGGAAAACATTTGGCAAACAAAGATGACATCAAAGGAATTTGTTGGGCTTCATGGACCGGTGTGATAGGCTCAGAAGTAAATGGAATCTGGCCAAAGTACAATGATGTTACGGATATTAATTCTGTAGATGGGAATTATAATAATACAGTTTTAGTGACTGGAGATGATTTTGGATTAGTTAAATTGTTCAGATTTCCATGTCTTAAAAAAGGTAAGACATTGTGCGGTGCATATATAATGTCTTGCTTTATTTGTATTATGGATTATTTTATGTTTTTTCAGTGGCTGATATGTATTCCTTTAATTTATTTAAATTATTTATGAAAATAATGAAGACAAGATGACAAATAAAAATGCTCAATCTCTAATATTACAAGTGCAGGCAGAAACTTACCAGACAAGTGGAACTATTTTTCGTTTTAAAAATGTTAATAAATATTTAGAAGCACATTCCAGAAAAAGAAAAAAGAGGTGAACTAGAAAAAATGGCAAGCTATATAAAACTAAGCAAAAAAAGTGAGGCAACTTTAAATTAATGCTATATATGAAATTGAATCTATATCTATAAAAGAGAGATGGGGTGTGCATGGGAGTTTGTATGTGCTCTATACAAACTTTCAGTTCTGCACCAATGTACCTCAAACTTGGCAGATAGGTAGAAAAGCATTGTAAGGTCAGCACTGTCGTGATCTCCAAAGGGTAGGTGCCCTTTATGACCCCTTTTTTGGAGGGCAAAGAGAACACTCTTAACGAACAAGCAGCAACTCTTTACTGAGCGTGTGCAGATTTGCTTCTCTCTACTGAGTGCGTGCAGTTTTCAAACTGACTGAGGCACCATACTCAAACCTCTGAGGCGCCATGTTTTACATATATAAATTCCAGATTTGCCCCAGTGACAACAGGCCCAAGACATGGAGCAGCCCACCCCACCAAGTAAGGTCGCCTATGATGTTGGAGGGGGCGGCAGGGGCTTAAGAAGGCACGCAAACAGCTGCGGCCCCTGTCTTACCTCAGAACTGGCCTGCCCTTGGCCCAAAGAGGGCCTTGCCAGAGCAGAGATGTGGGAGGGGATTCCAGAGGCTTCAGAAGGCACACAAACGCTGTGGCACAAATACACTTCTTCTTTTAAAAAAAAAGAGCAAGGCCGGGTAATAAGCTAGTTACTGTATAAAACATGGAAGCTTACACACACATTCTTACTGTAAATTGTATAAATTCTTATTTACCACTACCAGTAGAATGGAACAAGCTACAAAATAAAGCTCATTTTTTTTAAAAAAAATGTCTGATGGAGACAAACAAAATAGCATTTGTACCCAAAATGTCAACAGTTTACAAGCTTTTTCCTTTTGGCTGTTCTGAAAAGCTAGATAGCCTTGCTGTCTGTTAATTTTCAAAGAGCTAGCTTTGAACAAAAACAAAAAGAAGCACAACAAAATTATTGTAGTATAATCCAGATTTCCCCAACCTACTATCCTCATATGACCTAGAGGGCACCAGTTTGGTGTAGACTTTGGTGGACTTTGGTTTATCTACTATATCAAATGTCTCTCCAGCAAGTTCAACCATATTTAAGTAATTGGTCTTGACTCACATACCATCCTTGCACTGCGCAAGGATGGTATGTGAGCTCATTTTAATACAGAAGATGTGAGTTTCTGCCATCATGATTTGTTTTACAGATTTTTGTTATATTTCATTATGGTTACATCACTTCAAATGGGTTCTGAAAGCCTTGCCTGCAGCCCTTAGATATTCTTCAAAAGTTGCTGCCATATTTTAATTCTTCATGCAAAAGAAAGTGAACATTATTAAACTCATGGGAAATAACCATTAGAATTATGTGGATCTTTAAAAACAATGTTACACTCTAACTATCAGATTAGATCAGCTACTTGGCTGTGATCTGATTGATAACAGGAGTTCTGTGCATATGGAGCCTAAAAGCCTTCAATATTTCATCAAAAATTAAGTGTGAAGTGCATATTCACTATTGCCTCTGCTTACCTTTCTTCCCTTTCTCTTTTTTGCTTTCGCGCATGACGATCCATGACACTTGTTTTGGTTCTTGTCTTTTTCCAGGAGTAGTAAAACTTTACCAAGCTTGCTATTGATTTGTCAGGAAGCTAGGGAACACAAAATAACTGTTGACAAAAGCACACATAGCAATAATGTGTCCAATAGAGATGCTTCTCAGCTATGATCCAATATGAGCAGAAGCTGGCAATTAGTATCTTGGATTTCAAACAGAGCATTCTATTGCTTTCAGGGAAACATCTGCAACTCTGCCTATTTTTTTTTTATTCTACACTCTTTTGTGTGTGAATTCTAAAACAAAATAAAATATATGGTACAGATAGTTTCGGCTTACAGCAGTTCATTTAATGACCATTCAGAGTTATAACTGCACTGAAAAAAGTGACTCATAGTTTTTGACTCATAGTTATGACTGTTGCGGCCTCCACAGGGTCACTTACTCAAAATTCAGATGCTTGGCAACTGTCTCATATTTATGATGGGTTCACTGCCCTGAGATCCCTTTTGTGACCTTCTGACAAGCAAAGTCAATGGGGAAGCCAGATTCACCTAACAACCATGTTGCTAGCAACTACAGTAATTCACTTAACAAATGTGACAAGAAAGGTCGTAAAATGGAGCGAAACTCATGTTTCACTTAGCAATGGAAATTTAGGGCTCAATTGTGGTCGTAAGTCGAGGAGTATCAGTAGCAGATGCTGAACAAGAAGGCCACGTACATAAATCCATACTCTCAGATCCCCATAGGATTAAGAACTAGGGATGAAGCTTCTGAAGACATGATTCTCAGAAGCTCTGCTCAACAGTTGATCGGTAAGGCTGCTGCCTCATCCTATGCATCCTTAATTTTGGTCCCTCTTCCTTTCATGTCTCCTATTTGTTTTACACTTCCCAGTCAATGAGAGATGGCAGTTGCCTATCTGACATTCTGCACATTCCAATTCTAGGAATTCTAGCTCCCAAGTCATTTCCAATACATACACTACTAAGTATAGATGGCAAATGTAAGTTTTTTAAAAAAGGTAAAGGAGTCCCTGCGTATCTTACTCCGCTAGACATTCCTGACTATGGGGTGGGGGGGGTTCATCTCCATTTCAAGGCCATTGAGCCTGCACAGCCCCAGGGCATTCCTGTGGTCATGTGGCCAGCATGACATCACAGAGTGCTGTTACCTTCCCATTGAAGTGGTACCTCTTAATCTACTCGCATTTGAATGTTTTTGAACCACTAGGTTTGCAGGGGCCAGGGCAAGTAATGGGAGCTCACCCCATTGCATGGCACTCAGAGCTCACTTCTGGGCTGCTGGCTTTCAGCCAACAAGCCCAGCATTTTAACCGTTGAGCCAACGCACTGCCCCAGGCAAATGTAGACATTATGACGAACAAAAGTAACTGTTACACAGTAAAACACAAGTAAAGGCATGTCTTAGAGAGAATCACTGCTGCTTCCACTTCATTTATCTTCCAGACCATGATTTGGAGGACTGCCTGAATTCCATTACTACTTGCTTGTCCAGAAAGTTGTACTGGGGGAAAAAAATACTGGAAGAGTAATCCAGTATGGAATAGTTTTCTTTCTAGTGACCAAGAAATCATTTTATTTTATTTGGAATGTGTTAAGTGGAGTGTCATAAGACATTTCTTTTCTTCCAATAACATTTTTTTTTCACAAAAAGTCTACCTAGCCCTAACTCTTGTAACAAAAATATTTTATGCCATAAGATTATTTCCTGCCTTTCTACACACTAGCTGTATGCTATCAGAAGGCAAATCAGCAGCAGAATCATAGGTCACGTTATAGAATCCCAGGGACAATGGAATCCAACCATGCACATATATTCAAATCAAATTATCCTCAAAAGAGGGACAGCTTAGACTTGAATGAGGCTGTTTTATGGATATCAGAAGCACAATTTTTTAACTCTTTAAAGCATTCAATAACCCAGAACAAACCAATTTGCTGGTTTGAAGAACTGGAAAAATTCCTGAAAGGCGGAGTATTAAATTAGACATTGTGGCCACAAAAGAGGGAAAATGGTTATTTCATCCAATTAATAGCTCGCAGTTAAAGTGTGCCCTTAAATCCCAGTGATTATCAATATAAAATATTTTATTCTTTAAAATATCTTCATAGAAAAACAGATCTGGAGGAAAGGTAATGTTCTCAATGCTTCTGTCACTCAGATGATAAATGCAAGTAAAACTGGTATTTAAACATCTCATACTTCTACCACCTTCTCTTTGAGTTTTATCTCAAAAAATTGCTTAATCCAGCTTGCTGCTAAGGTTTTCAGATATACAAACATGTATGGCGCTATATTCTGAAAGTGTGGAATCTTTTCAGCGATCATTATTGCAAAATGCTGCATGTACGGTTGAATTGACATTATATCCCTCTATTAAAGACCTACATTGATAATGAACTGGTCCTTTATATTGCTAATATGCTGACACTATTTATTGTGTACAATGAGAAGTTTCTAATATACCACATTATCATATCCCAAATTCACTCAGTCCATTCTTTTTCCTGGCTATTATCAATATTGGGTGCTTGCATGTTGAACTTTGTAAATAATAAACAAGGATAAAATGGAGAGACATGTATTTAGATAATAAACACTAATCATTAAAATACATTTTAACTCCCTCATTTTAAGTCATGACCTTTGCACTTGCAATCTCTTACACTTGACAATCCTTACCATTTGCTGAATTCGATGAAAAGTTTTCCCATGGAAACTGAAAGCTTGTTCAAACAATACTTTGTCTTCAACCGTCCATTCATCTGGGAAGGGGGTGAAGTTGGGTAAATCTGCCAAGGATTTCTCGATGTTATGTTTGTGCCAAAACAGCATCCCAAGGGCCTGCAATGTGGGAAGATGTTTACATTAAAAATAGCCAATCACAACACAGGTTTTAGTGGTCTGGTCTGTTTTAGATACTTCTCAATTGTCCTCTGTGACAACAGCCACACACCACATTCTTACTACACAGAAAATTACAGTGATAGAAGAAAGCAACACAGAGATTCTCTCTTAATATCACTTGTGACCTTGTAGACATAGGACTCTTTATAAGCACTATATTACAATGCTTTCTTTTGAAGTGATGAATAATACAGGATACTTTAATCTAGAAATGCTGCAAAAAACACAAAAGGGTCTGAAAGCTGTGAAGGCATTATCTTTCTTCTCCACTAATGCACTATTGTATGGTAAGTATCCATGGACTTCCAAAGGGTGTGTGGTGTGTGTGTGTGTGTGTGTGTGTGTGTGTGTGTGTGTGTGTGATGTATTGAGGCCACTGGTGCAAATTACTACATCATTTTGACATCGTTGTGACTTGAACATTAAGTCTACGGCGGATATAGAAGTAGACATCATCACTCATTTGTTAATCTTCAAGTTAATAGTATAATATTGTGTTTGAAATAGCTCCCTACAATTTGAATTTAAGAAAACTGGACATTCTGTGAAAATGAATGATTATTTTTGCATAAAAGCAATGAATCCTCAAAAATGCTCATAAGTTTAATTGTGAGCATAATTTAATGAAGAAATACTTTTGTTCTATATTATGGATGCATTTTATCTAATTAATAAGAGAAATACTATTCTGTTTCATTGGGGTATTTTTGAGAAGTGTAAATAAAGGATATCTGGAAACCCCGTTCCATTCTAAATTTTAAACTAATTTCAAAAGTCTGTTAATTCCTGTACAGAGCAGCACAAAAAGATAGCTCTATTCCAGTATGCAACATAGTTTCTGCAAATCTATTTAATTCTGCAAATCAATGAATCTATATGAAAAGGGGCTACTAATTTAAATAAAATTAAGCAGGAATTCAAGCTTAATGAAATAAAATATTCTACTTCAATCAATAGCTAAAGTATTTAGCTGAACAATTCTTATTTTCTGCAGTCATTTAGAGAATCCACATAACCTGGACTAAAACTTTAGTTCAGATAATTCAAAATAAAATTATCATTTTACTTTGGAGATAATTTGCCATTGGAGTTCCCCAGTCCTCCAAACCAATTTTGTTATGAAGAAAAGATTACTGTTTATAAAAAAAAAACTGTGGCCCTATCCACATCATTATGTTGTCATTGTTGAACATCTAGGGAGTTTCCATCCTGGCATTTTCTTAGCATGATTTATTGCAAGTATTTTATGTATAACAAGTAATCACAGGAAGGAATCCTACCCTTTTCATATCTCTAGTAAGGCATGCCTCATAGAACATGGAATTACAGGTCCCTTACTTGGGTTACTTTCAAGTGTTTCAAATAAGATAGGCTTCCCAATAATCTCTGTCCCTGATCGAATTAGTGATGCCGCAGAGGTGATGTCCCGGTGCCTGGAGGATGTAAAGGTCTGGATGGGGACCAATAGGCTCAGGCTCAACCCTGACCAGACCGAGTGGCTGTGGGTACTACCCCCTTGTGGTACAGATGATTATCCATCTCTTATGCTGGGGGGAGACAAATTGCTTCCCTCAGAATGTGTGTGCAATTTAGGGGTACTCCTGGATCCACAGCTACAATTAGACCACCATCTTTCAGCTGTGCCAGGGGTGCATATGTGCAGGTTCGCCTGCTGTACCAATTGCACCCCTTTCTGGACCGGGAGGCTCTTCTTACAATCATTCATGCCCTTGTCACCTCTAGATTGGACTACTGTAATGCACTCTACATGGGGCTGTCCTTGCACTCGGAGATTTGGTCCAAAATGCATGAGTAATTGACGGTGTACCTCGGTGCACCCACATAACACCTATCCTCCGCAAGCTGCATTGGCTTCCAGTGGTCTTCCGGGTGTAATTCAAGGTGCTAGGAACAACTTTTAAGGC
>JANHGC010006381.1:67162-80676 GCA_027560395.1 Boaedon fuliginosus | reverse complement strand
TGTTGGGGGCAATAAGCTGACTCTGTAACTGCTTGGGGAGTGTTGTAAAGCTCTGATAAGCAGTTTATAACATCTGAGTGCTATTGCTATGTTGTAAGCCGCCCAGAGTCCTTCGGGAGTTGGGCGGCATAAAAATGTAATAAATAAATAAATAAATATGAAAGCTGACAAGAAGTCAGAAGTCACTCTCACTTAAGCTGCTTTCTCACTAACCCATAGCAACTGTCCAGGGCACCTCCATCCCCATGCCATCTGTGAGCCCACCCATGCTCTGTAGTGCCTGCCTATGGCACCCCTTCCCAAGTCGCCCATGTACCCACCTGCACTTTGGAGCACCTGTCCATGGCATTCTCACCCTCCCCCCTGTAGTCCTCATTTACAGCACTGACCACCCACCCCAGTCTATTTGCCCAGGAGTCCTGCCCTTTCCCTCTTAATGACTCACATGGTCCTGTGGTTATGATGGCAACCAGGATTGCTGGATTGCTTTAGCTAAGTGATGCCATCATCATATGACATTGTGTTTTATGACCACTTTTCATAGTGACGGAAATTCAAAAATCCCAATTGTTCTCATTACCTGGGGCTTACCTGTAAAGGAAATCACTGAGTGAGGTCATTGGTCAATTCGGAATCAGTCTGCTGATGATACCTAACTGTACTTTTTAAAGCCAGACTGTGCACTTGAAGTTGTTAATATACTAATTCAGCATCCATTTGAACTTGGATTTGTTTTTTGCATATCTCTCACTAGATATTAGGTTTATGGTATAACTTTAGAATGAAAAATAATTCATTTATTTTGTAGTTTTACCTGCAATTTCTCGTGGTATCAGAAAATGTTTAAAAGAATAAATGGGAATATCATTGGGAAAAAAATGTTACTTAGTTTCTATATTTGGCTGTAGGTTCTAGACTAGGGTGTGTATGTGTGAGTTATAAATAAAACAAAATAGCAACTATGATTTGGGTTTTTTTAACCGACTCCCCCCTGCAGATGCTTCTATGTGTCAGAACAGCTATTACAGATCAGAGCCGCAGTGGCACAGTGGTTAGAATGAGTAGCTGGTTCATTTACCGTGAACAATCATTCTCAGGGGATCCAAGATTGGCTCGGTGATGTCACTCTTGGGAGGCTCCGCCCCTCTGTAGGCAAGTCATGTTAAAAAGGGGTGGAGCTCCCACCGATACCCCAGACTCCAACTAGCCATAGAAAAAAATTACTACACAAAAAGATTAATGGAACATCATGGAACATCCACCCAAATCTGATCCATACCCATGGAAGAGCAGGTTAACACTGGAGAAACCCACAAGGAAAAAACTGATCAAGTTGCAGTCTGCTACCCAACCAAAGTCAGGCAGGGCGGGGCACCAGCCCATCTTGGATCCCCTGAGAATGATTATTCACGGTAAGTGAACCAACTACCAGAGGATCCTAAGATGGGCTCGGTGATGTCACTCTTGGGAGTCAATATCCCAGCAGTCTTAAGGGCGGGCTGACGGAGTAGCACTGGTAGCCGACTGCAGGACCCCCCCCCCTACTGAATGCCAAGTCTCTGGCAGCAAAGGAGTCAATACGCTAGTGTCTGATGAAGGTGTGTGGCGTAGTCCAGGTAGCAGCCCTACACACCTGCTCTAACGATGGAAGCATCCTGGAAGCTGTGGAGGTGGCAGCCCCTCTGGTGGAGTGAGCCAGTATCCCTTGTGGAGGAACCAGCCCCTGACACATAATGATGTCCTCCCTTACCCAGTTGGAAACAGTACGAGGGGAGGCCTTATCCACTTTGTTCTTAGAGGATGAATAGAGGATGAATAAGGACTCAGACCTCCTAAAGGCCGCAGTTGTGTCTACATAGAGGAGGAAGGCCCGTCTGGCATCAAGAGAGTGCCACTCTCTCTCCTGTCCATTAGAAGGCTTGGAATAAAAGGATGGTAGTATCACTTCCGCCTCCTGGTGAAAGGGGGAGTTGACCTTCGGAATGAAGGCCGGATCGCTACGCGGTCCTGATCACTACGCGGTCTGGGTGCTTAGACACAAGGTGGGGAGACATGGAAAGTGCCGCCAGCTCTGACACCCTCCTGGCTGCCACGATAGCGACCAGGAAGGCTACCTTCATCGACAGCTCCTTCAGAGGGCACAAATCCAAAGGCTCAAAGGCGAGGTTTTGTCAATCCCTGAAGCACCATCACTAGATCCCACGAGGGAGTCCTGGACACTGGAGGGGGATTTAAAAGTGCCACCCCCTTGAGAAATTTTTTAATGTGGGGATGAGCGGCCAAATTGGTGCCATTGGGATACCCTAGAGTAGCAGAGATAGTGAACACTGCCGCTTTAAGGTAGAGGTACACAGCCCCTTGTCCAGACCCTCCTGTAAAAACCCCAGGAGGCCTCCCACATTTAGATGCTCTGGTTCCAGACCCTGACTGGAACACCATCTGCCCAGTGCCTTCCACGTGACGCCATAGACCCTGTTAGTTGACCCCCTCCTGCTCCCCATCATAGTCTGTACTACCCGAGCAGAATATCCAAGGTCAGTCAGTTGCCACCACTCAACCTCCAAACTGCCAAGTGGAAGAGGTCGAGGTGTGGGTGCAGGATTGGACCCTGGAAGAGCAGGTCGGGGTGGACGGGCAGGTCCAGAGGAGGGAAGAGGCACAGCTCCCTGAGGTCTGCAAACCAGGGCCTGCACGGCCAGAAGGGGGCGACTAGAACGACCTCGGCCTTTTCCCGCCTGAGCTTTGCTAACACCTGGGGTATTAGTTTTGTTGGCGGGAAGGCGTACAGAAGTGGGATAAAATACAAAGACTAACCTGGAAAAATCAGAGTATTGCAGAAAAAAGTACAATAACAAGCCATTTCCAGATTACTGCCAGCTATGACTGCATAGTATTGTCTATATAAGTGCCAGGAAATGACCTTGACTTGCGGCTGTTTTTAAACCCTGCCCCCCCCCCCCAATTAAATTCAGACACTGGAGACATTGCTACAATACATATTGGTATGTCTTTATTTCATCAACAGAAATGGTGTCTAGACAAAATTCAGTTAACACTATCAATTCAAATGAATGGAAAAAAATTGTTTTGCACGATACTGTATTTACAATGAGTAACTGAAGTCTTTAAATTTATTAGTTCATAGATAGCAATGCTGTTTTTTTTTCCAAAAAGGTAAAAATTCTTAATAACAAGGAATAAGCATCAACAGCCATTTCATTTATACAATAAAAATCACAAGAAACCACAGTCACCTAGAAAAAAATAATAGACAAGCTTAAGAACTAGTACAATAAAATGATGCATTGAATTAAGTTCCATTAATCACATAGAATCTGTGTAAAAAGTATATAGAAAAACACCTGATGCAACTTGTTACAGTCATTGACCAGTTATGAGAGGTACAGAAGATTATACAGGTAGATATGTGTGAGAACTGTCCATACTGTCTGACCTGGGGAGGAAGAGGAGAGGGGTTGCATCCCCTTGCATACACTGATAAAACCCTGTTTTGAATATGGCCTCTGAAGTTTGTAAGGCATAGATAGTAAGAGGTGCACTTGTATCCCACTGGTTCTGGAACAAACTCTTGGGGGGGGTCTCTTCACCCTTGTAATCAAAGATGAGCCTTGAACTGAATGGCAAAAATCAGCATCCAGAGATCTCCAAAGTACTAAGTGAAATCTCTGCTGATTGGAGGAGTCCAGATATATACTGTTAATGCACAAGAACTCATACTCATTATCAACAAAGCACTGAACTCTAAATGTGTGGAATAACCCAGAAATTCAGTCTGGCTCCTCAAATGTTAATTCCCGTTAAGACAGAAAACAGGGAATTTCTAGGCTAAGTTTCTAATCCCGACTGCCTTCAAAATTAAATGGATCATTGACTTCATAATCGCTTGAACCTTTTCAAGTTTTGAGCGATGACAGAAATGGATTTTCATCAAACTCCTTAAAGTTTTTTTAAAATTATTATTATTATTTATAAGGCTGCAATCCTATGCACACTTATCCGGGAGAAGCTCCATTGAAGTCAGTGAGACTTACTTTCGATTAAACATGCATAGGGTCAACCTGAACAAACTTTCATATAATTTATTTTATTACACTGCATAGGTGTTTAAACATTATGTAAACTGGACCTATATATAAAAGAGCTGATATTAGTGAGGCATTGATAATAAAAAGTTATCTATTTTTTTTTCAGTTTGAAGAAATTTGAATAATTACTCCCCACTAGAAAAAGTGGCTTTCATCACATTGGTAGAACCACATGAGCATTATAATTTAAAAACAAATACATATCACTAGTTTTATTCTGATATTCTCTATCTATCTATATATAATATTGGTGGAGTGTAGGAAAATACTGTAATTCTTTTACACGGCAAGCAATGACATTCTAACTTCCAGAGAAAGTTATAATAATTTATTAGTAGTCTACAATCCACCAAACTATAGATTTTTTAATATACATAAAATTGTTTGAATGGATTTAACATATGTACAACTGTATTCTGCAGCATTATTTGATGCCTGTGTCACAAAATAATTCAATTATAAATATACATAATATAAACAAGCAAAATTACACATACTGATTTTATATTGTAGATAGAAATTAGCTACCACATTTTTTTTAGCAGAGCTTTCCTAAGGCTACATCAAGTAACATCCTTTCTTATCTGTCTTCACTAACTCAAACTTTTTAAATGTACACATTTAAAGAGATGGCAGTGAAATAAGCGATCAAACAAACACAAATCCTGATCTTTTGTGTGCGTGTGAAAACTGCCTCTTGGAGTCATTGGTCTGAGCTAGATTGTTGAGAATTTCATGCTTGCATAGGCTTCACAAAACTACTTACTAGCCTGCTGCTCAAAGGATACTGTAGCTGTGTAGGCTAAACCTGTTAGAAATTATAGACAATGTCCGTAGCTCAGGAACAAGCTAAACTCTCTGTTGGTTTGTTTTGAAATAGGAACATACAAGATTTATAGGTCACCAGTAAAAGAAAAAGACAAACAGGCTTCAGGATTAGATTAATTTATACTAAAGGCCATAAAAATTGACTGGCACACCAAAGATAAAAAATAAATTTAACCAGTTGCTGTGAGGTTAGTTATTATACTCTATTTAGGGAAGGAAAAAAAAGAGCAATTTTTTTTTAAAAAAGTCACCTGAAATTCCACCCATGTGGCTTTTCACATCAGTGATGTATAAATGGGAATAACTACAATTACTGAATACAGTATTTTTGAGCATTCAAAAACACTTTTCTTTAAAACTCCCTATAATATTCATTTAAGTTTTGTGATATTGCAATAAGCTGAATGTAATATTCAGCTGCTACACTGTCAGCAGCTGAATAGACTTTAATTAAGTTTAGATAGCTCCTACTGTCTTTTTTCAAGAGACAAAAATTGGAATACTGATCATGGTGGCTTCTGTTTTCCATTTTTTTTCCAATTTTTACTTCCTTGGGAATAAAAATAGATGGATTAGATCCAAAAAAAAGTGCATCTTTAAAAAAGCAGCATATATTTCTTAGAAAGACTTCAAATAATTTAACTGTGTAATATATAATAGTTTTATACTACAGCATCAAACTCTGATGCTTGAGTCAGGGTATATTAGGCCTAGGATATAAATATCACAATATTTTGGGAATCTGACTGAAATCTTTTTTTTTTTTAAACTATACTTTTTGTTCCAGAATCAGGTTTCAATGAACTTCAACTTTATTCAAGGCACCCCCTAGCAAACGTAAATATTTATGTAAGTATAAATACTCACCTGACAAAAAAAAGATGCCTAAATGAAATGAGGTTCTCTGGCAATAGAAAGCACAGCAAAGGCAAATTAAAAGGAGAATATGCAGACTGGACAGGGCCAAATATATATTATTTGCACATTCCTTACTCAGTGCAAAAGCAACTGCTGACTAGCATGGGAACGTAAAAACAAGCCCTCACAACCATTCCTTCATCACTTAACAGCCAGTACTGTTCTTCGCTGCTCCACAATGCATGCTGACATTTATCTAAAAATAAAATTTTTGGTCAGTTCCGTTCCCGCCCCACACACTAGTTTTCCTTTAGCCTAATACAGTTCAAATGTCTCAATTTGGGTCCAGTTCTGAAAGTAATTCTCCTAAACATTTATAGGAGTTATATGTGGTTCTGAAAAACTATACACGATAGAGTGTCCAATGAAGCTAATATACACACCAGTCACTTCTAAACAAAAAAGCAAACATAAAGAAAGCAAAGGTTGAAACAACAGAGCAGTGGATTAAAAAAAAATCAGAAGAGGAGGTGGAGGTAGAGAAGGAGTAGGAGTAGAAAAAGGCTCTGAATCAGTGAGAGAGCCAGGTCAATGAAATAACTGTAGAACATGTTTTGTCCATTATATGTAAATCAATAAAATGAGGTCAAAAGTACCATTTGCACGTGAGTTGGTATTAATAGTAAATCTCTGTATCAAGTGGTTAGATTCTAGTGTGAGATGCTGCCAGACGAGGCTTTTATTTTGCAACTACTTAGCCCTGCTTACAAAATTTTATTTGAAGTGAAGGAATCTCTATGTACAATCATGCTTTCTATTTCTTCTTTATTTTCCCTTCCTACCATTTCTTTCACTGTTTGGAAGAAAAAGGTAAAATAGGCAAATGACGATGGAGAGTAAAAAAGAGTTCTCCATCTGGAACATCCTGGATTGTACATCCACAAGACATACAACTTAGAAGTCACTTACAGATATTAAAACAAAAAAGTACTGAACAATACTGGCAACAGGATAAAAAACAAAGTATTCTCAATGGCTGTGAAAAATATAATACAATTCACACGTTGCTTGAAATCTTAGCTTGACTGTATCACTGAAGTCCTCTGAAAAGCAGCGAAGGGTTCTGCAATGTCAACTGAATTACAAGGCCTACCCTTCGTATCTACATAATTCCTCACCCCAAATATTTTATTTGAAAGCTTCTAGTATAAAGTTATATTTTCAAAGTAAATCCCTGTCTAATACATTACTCTACAGTTTGAACTAGCATCCATATGCCATAGATAAATATATGGAGAGTTAAGTTTATTACATTTGTTTTACCCAAATGCTTAATATTTAAATAATATATGCTAAACATATAGTATCTCCATCCTACATAGGGATGCCTCCACAGTTTTCAGTCAATAAATATGGAATATGCAGTGTATCCACTTCCTAGTTGGCAGAAAGAATACAATGAATGTGGAGTCTATTGCAGAAACAGGATTGGCTAATTGTCCCCACACCCCACATTTGAAAAAAGATGCTGATTCCTCTGTGGGAAAAGCAATGCTGCTGTGCTGAGTGAGGGACTGTCACTCAATGTAAACAGTATCTTTGAGGAATGTGTTGTCCATGGTATGCAATAAAGCTGTCTGTACTGTGATTCAGCAAGGTCTAATACACAATAAACAGTACCAATCCATAACTGATTAAACAACACCTTAAAATACAACCTAGAGGTTATTGTAAAAGTAAGAAGTAATCTTTAAAAACAGAAGGACTGAATCCATCAGAAAGAAATATCCTGCATAAATCTTGTTGGCATGCGTTGAAATTACATAAATGCTCCTTTCAGATCAATTCTATTTACAGGTACTTTCGACTTACGACAGTGGAGCCCAGAGAGCTGTTGCTGTAATTAAGCAAGGCACCCACTCTTCTCCCACCTCTTCTCAACGCAGGCATTATGCAGAGCATAGGGTGCCTCAGGAAGTGGGGGAGGAATTGGTTTGTTGAACAAATAATTTTAAGTTGAGGATTACCTGTACAATACTTCAATAGGAAGAATGTTTTCATGAGCAGGAGTAGTTACGTTTGGAAGTAATTTTGCATAATCTGATGTGGCCCACCAGATGCCAGCAGAGCTGGTGGCAGACTCGTACAGTGAGGAGGTTGGGGAAGAACTTGGGCCAGTCCTGGAGTCTGGGGAAAGCTCTGATGGATGCTCTGCATTGGAAGTAGAGATGGGGCCAGGGCCATCTGACATTTCTCAGCTCCCTTCAGAGTCGGAGATAACTGGGGAAGAACAGCTGGAGCCTGTTCAAGATGCGCATATGCGCAGAGCTGTCAGGAGAAGGGAATACTAAGGAATGGGTTGACTCGGAAGAAAAGGCACATGTAGATGCTGAAGGGCCCCCTGCCATAGGGAATAAATAGAGGCAAAAGGGGAATGGTGTTTGCAGGAGACAATTAGTTTGTTTATTATTGTGAAGATTTGCTCCACAATCAGAGTTCGTCCCTCACAAAGACTCCTTGCCAGGTATTTCATTTTACAGCTTTGCAACTGGAAGCTCTTGGCCTGGCAACTATCCAAGGACTGATAAGATCTGTTCTTGCAATTAAACCTGGGAAGGATTATTGGTGGGACTTTTCTGGGTGTGAATGCCAGGAATTCACATTAACCAAATAAAAAGGGTTTTTTTCGGGACAAGGAGTCTGTTTCGTGATTCTGTTAAGCCTGGGTCAGAACATAATCATTGTGTGATGCAAATCAGCTAGACTTGAGTGAATTTTTTAATAAAGGTAGTCCTCAATCTACAACCACAACTGGGGCCAGAATTTCCATTGCTAACATTGCAAAGCGAGTTGTGCCTGATTTTATGTTTTTTTGCCATAGTTGTTAAGTGAATCATCTCAGATGTTAAGCGCATTATATGATCGTTAAGAGAATCTGGCTTCCCCAATTGACTTTGTCAGAGGTGCCCTGGGAAGGTTGGAAACGGAATGAATGTGACCTTAGGACACCGCAGCCACTGTTTATACATGCTGGCTACCATGTGCCCAAAATTTGGTTTATGTGATCCTCAGGAAGTTGCCATGTGAGGACCGGTTCCAAGTCAAGGATTACCTGTAGTTTCAATATTTTTGCAACTATTCCTTCACCCATGTTTCATGTCTTCTATGTTGATCAGTATTCTATTGTTGACAAGGGATTATATTTTTCAACCTTTTAAGATTCACGATTGCTCTAAATATGGTTCTCTGTACCCTGCCATTCTGTGAATGGACACTGTTTTTCATTTCTCAGAGCAACTGAATCAGCAATTTGAGCTGACGCCAGTAACAGGCCAGAATAGTAAATCCTAATATATCACTGCAATCGGCATCTGTGTTAAGGCAGCATTAAGGGGGATTATACAGCAAAGTCAGTAGAACCATTGGAGAAAAAATAAACACTGGCAACACAAGTTAAGATCTGGAGTGGAGGCCTTGATTTAAGCTTTGCGGATGGACATGAAGCCACTGAATCTAAGCAATTTTGCCTTATACCATCTATCCTCAGACTGGTATCTTTCAGACGTACTGCACAACTTTCAGTATTCCCAGTCACCATATCCAACTTGGGGAAAGCTGCCTTTGTTCTCAGCATTGGTAATATACACTCAACCTTTTCTTCACTACACACCCCTTTTAAATACATTTTGTGGCCACTGACTATGGCCACAGACCATCAAGACTTAACTCATGATTTAAATCATAAGATTTAACTCATTCTTCAAGCCTTCGTGACCCCCTGTAACGACCTAGCAGGCCCCCAGCGTTCTGCAGACCAGAGGTTGAAAATCAGTCACTATACCATTTGGCTTAATTTTTTGGGAGGGGGAAGGATAAAGATAGATACAAAAAATGCCCAATTCACACTATTAAGAGGAATTCCATATTTGGCAAGACTAATAATTCATTACATAATCAACTCCTGAGGTTTGTTTTTCCTAGTTTGCTGAATTAAAAAAGAAAAAGAAAAAGCAATGAATATGTGAAATATACCGAAGTCACAACTTCATTTATGAAATGAGGTTTGATCCAAAACTCAGTGCAAGTGGCAAAATTGACCATTGCTATACAGTATCTGTGAGAAAGGTAAGAATAAAACCCACTTTGCTCAAATGGGCACAAAAAGTTAGGGGTGCCACAAACACTGTCCCAGATTAAAAATTCAAAGAAGTTTCCAACATTGAAACTTTATAAATAAAGTACAAACTAGATGATATTGCTGAACAGTGAATTGAGTGGCGGGGGAAAATATTAAAACATATACAAGCTACTTCTAGCATAGACCAAGAAAGGAATGTTGGAATTTTGTATACAATAGAAATTTAAAATTCCAGTTGTTTTCGTGAGGAAATTCTGAGCCATGCAGGGTTTTTTTTTGCATATGGATATATATTTTTATATATACTATATATATATGTATATATGTACAGTTTAGCTATAAAACTTTGATGTGTAAAGAAGCTGTCTTCAATGAAAAATTGAACATTCAGAGGAAATTCCTGAGTTAGGGTTTTGTGACATGGGCCACTGAGAAAAAGCTGCGTTTGGGTCCTCAGAGGTGTTATGTCCATCCCTGTTGAATATTGAAATTAAAATACAGTAACAATAACAACAACAACAATAAAAAAGTATCAGACAGTGTTGCCACTGCTTTGTTCCCCTGCCTGAGCATGGGATAGCACCATAGTGAAGAAGTTAAACTCCTGCTTTGTAGAGAGGATGGAATACTTAAAAACAGTATTGCTGCTAAGACCACTGTAGTGTGCACCAAGTATGTTCTTCAATATAGACAACAAATGATCATGGCCACTGACTGACTGAAGAGACCTTGCTAGGTGTGATGTAAAAGGTATACCGAACACTAGGTGTACTCCTTCCTAGGCTGCTCATCTGTAGTACACTTATCAGTCATTTCCTGACAGAAATCCATGGTCACCGCTTGGTTGTTCTGCTCTGGAGGGAACTCCTGCTCAGAATAAGTAACTTGGTCAGCTCCATCCAGTCCTCTTGCAGCACATTTGTCAGAAATGTTGTTGGGTAGCCAGTGGGCCCCCAGCTGCTGCACTGGGCTTTGTTCTGAACAGCACTGCAAGCCTTCTCCAATGCACTGGGATGTCACTACATTTTGTTCCACTCCACCTGATGAAGGGTTGATACTAGCTGCTGTTGGAAGATCCATAGGCCTGAGCACAGGGCAGTATCGGTGAAGGTCTTGGATCTGTTCGGAGCTCTGCATATCTCGGCATACTTCTTGAGAAAGGCAGGAGAAATTATCTAATAACTCTCCCATGCATGCTTTCAGCTGGTTCCTTTCTGACAGAAGTTTCTCTTTCTCACAAACCTGTCAAATACAGAACAGCGTTCATTTTTAAAGAGAGGTTTGGCACATCAGGCTTCAGAATTTTAAAATCAGATCTTAATTGATTGGCATATTATCCAGAATGAGATGCTAGAAATGTATCACTAGATGGTGGAAAAACAAAGGCAGAAAACAGATAATAGATCTTCAAATTAATAGGAGAACACACATGTAATATGAACAGATGATGGATTAGAAAAAAGGACTAAGCTCAGGGAAAGAGAAGAAGCCAAGTCAACAAATAAGATATATGTTTGTGATCACAGAGATGACAGAATTGTCTTTAGAAAAGCTATGAATTATTAGAGGAGAGAGGCTGAGATATGGAACATTCTATCCATACCATTTTAAGGAATTGACCTGGACTCAACCACCCCTAAATATGATCAGAAGGTACTTGATGCATTTGTTCAAGTTTAAGCGAATCTGGAGTGTATTAAATAGAAGATGGAACATGTTTAATAAGTCTTAGTATTTAGTATGAATTAGAAAGACAAGGCAAAATAGATTAAATGGATTTTATTAAATTGGGTTAATGGTCAGTATAAGGTGAGATATTTAATAAATAATGGCATTTAATATTTCTTTAGGCTTACCAATTTGCGGATTTCACATTCTAAATTCTGAATACAGTCCAGTTTTCTCTTGCGACAGCGCTGGGCAGCAATTCGGTTTTTACTGCGCCGCCGAACATCATGGATAAATTCCAATTGCTCTGAGGTTAATTTGTGCATCTTTATCATCATCTGGAAATCATTCCTTGGAAGATCTGTGATTTGATCTACAGGAAATGGAAGTTTCACCTGGGTAAAACAAAGGAAAAGGCAGACTGTTTATTTAACAAAGAATTTAGCAGGTTCCTTGGAATAATTTTCTTTTATTCAAATAACATAGTTGAATATAGTTCAAATAATAACTTCTGCATTGTAGGCAACTTTAATAAATAGCCACCCTAACAGCGTAAATGACTATTATACAATAAAATCAGCAATACTATCAAGTACAAACAGCTTGGTGCAGATAAACGAGATTTCTCATGTTCTTCTCAAAGTTCAGGCTCCAATTCAAAGAACGGATAATAATTAAAAGTATAAAGAATAATACTTTATATTTTATACTATAAGAATCCTAAAATAAAAACCATTTTTTTTCTTAACTGAGGTTATATATATATTACGTTAATTGTTGAATTTAGTTGTACTTCTCTCTACATCAATGAAACCATACATCATTCAATTTGACAGCCAGTAAATAAATCATCAGATTAAGATGTAAAGGGTTCCATGGCAGATTCAGATGCTGATACAAATCCTGAAGATTTATTTTGTTTAAGCATTCATGCTCTTCTAGGTTGTGATAAAATGGATTTATCCAACTATTAACAATATTTTTTTCTACCAGTATAATCAGATGACCCTGGGTGGTAAGGAAAGTCAAGGCAGTTTCTCTAATAAAAGAATGATTTATACAAAATTAAAAACCAAGTCTAGTAAAATATTAAAATATTATTGCTATCATTGCTTTTCATAAAGAAGAAAACACTTTCTGTTATTAGCAATGCTTTCATAAAGGAACTATGCTGCTATTATTCTGTAACAGCCTTATTGAAACTGGGTACCTTGATGCTTTAAAAGGTCTGATTTTGAGGAAAACTGAAAGCATTCAGAAGCAAGAATCTAAATGCATGAAGGACATTCAGAAGACCGCAGAATAACACAATGGATATTTTACATTATCTTAGAGACTACTCTGGAAAAAAAATGTTGGGAATATAGATAGATAGTTCATTAAAAATGTCAGCTGAATCTGTAGTATTGATGAACAAGTAAATGAAATAACAGAAAATTCTGAAAATGAATATGTAGGCGGCACTATGGCAATATATTTTTGAAATATTGTTTATGCATTGGGTTGCTCCATATCACAAAAATATCCACAGGGATGGAGAAAAATGTAGAGAAGTCCAACTAGTACAATCAACAAAAGACTACACTCATTGTGTTAGCTTATATACCAACCTTAGACATGCAAAGGTCTTAAAATAAAGAGGTAAATCACCCTACAATATCTGATCAATATGTGAACTGACTGATAGCTGAGGGTATAATTAAGTTTTATTACCATGTCATATAGTGATAGGTTCTTGTTTATATACTTAGATATTTTTTAAACAAAATGCAACTGCACAAATTCATGGAGGATAGGGTTTTTTTAATGGCTACCAATCGTAACTATTGGTTTTGAATACCTACCGTGTTTCCCTGAAAATATGACCCTGTCTTATATTTTTTTTGCCACCAAAAAAGGCACCAGGTCTTATTTTG
>JANHGC010006381.1:33481-48509 GCA_027560395.1 Boaedon fuliginosus | reverse complement strand
CCCTGCCTGATTTGTAACTCCAGCTTGCAGGTCTTTTTAATCTAATGATTGGTATTTAGGGCAGCTTTTTGCAAGCACTTTGTACTTTTGTACAGCTAATCCTTGACTTACAACAGTTCATTTAGTGACCAAAGTTACAGTGGCACTGAAAAAAGTGACTTATGACCATTTTGCACACTTATGACTGTTGCAGCATCTCCATGAGGCCAAGTTGGCCACGCCCAGTCACATGACTACCTAGCCACACCCTCTAAGACACACTCACTAAGCCACGCCCACAGAACCAGTTATTAAAACATTTGAAACCCACTTCTGCTTGCCACGCTCCTCCAGGCCCGGCTTCCTGAGCGGGGGGAAGCAGCCCTGACACCCCACCCCCCACGGCCCCAGCCATCACTGCTCGGGGAAGGCACAGGAAAAGAAAGCAAGCAGAAACATAGCTCTCACTGGAACAAAAGGGCTGAGATTGGGAAAGGCACAGACCACAGAAAGCGGCGCATTTCAAAGGCGGCAGCTCGCATTGAACGAGGTGACAAACAGCATCCCGCTGTGAGAGCCGGGCCATGCCTCTCCACCGTCCAACTCTCCAATGGGGGCACTTCTGCTGGGCCATTTCACCCTCCTGCTGGGCTGTTGCGCTCGGTGGGGGAGGGGAGTGCTTTCCCACCTCACCACCTTCTTTCTCTTGGCCCCGCTGAAGGAGAAGGAAGGCCAGGCTTGGGGAATGGCCCTTACCCTGCAAGATCCATCCCTACCATTCTCTCCCAGCCCTCTTTGCGGGTGGCAACAGCAAATGTACCATGATGAAGGCAGAATGCTGTTGCCGCACAAAGGCAAATGTAGGGGCGTTTTTGCTCCCACACTAAGGCTCTGGCCAAGGCACTGCCGTGACAGGGAGCCAGAGTAGAGGGCCCAAAGAGCTGCCTGAGGCTCTGGGGCCGCAGGTTGCCAACCCCCGCCTCGAGTTCCCTTTCGGGGTGAAGAGAGGCGGGGTATAAATCTAATAAATAAATAAATAAATAAATAGTATTCATGATGCAAATAAAATCTATGGGTTTTTAATTTTTTTAAAACAATGCATTAAAACCAATACTTCAAAGGCACTGAACTGTTAGGTCTTTTATTAAATAAATCAGCTTTTGATGTCTACACAGATTGGATGGATTCCTATAATGTGAATTAAATCAAAATATGATTGGATGATTTTGGTTTAGAATGTTGGATGAACCCTGCCATTATGGTTTAGAAAAAGAATTAACTGTGGCTTTATTCATGTAATTATGTGTAAACACGAACATTCTAACTTGGCATCTGAACCTTGAAAAGTGTCCATTAAGGACCAATATGTCAAAAAGCCTCCTGTCATATCTTTTTACTGTTAATCTCTATGAATTCTAGGATGCCACTTCTTATGTGAGAAAAAAAGTTCTAGGAACATTGGAATCTCCATGAACTTAATTTAGGTTACCTATAATCCAAGCAACCCTTCCTTTTATAGAGTCATAAACATCTATATGGAGCCCATATAATTCTTCCATCTTGTTAGATGCTCTTGCCCTCACCAAGATATAGAAAGGTAGATCGAAGTTTAAATTCTTATTCAATTCAGTCCAAGAAGGTTTTGAGTGTCCTGAATAAACTGCTCATTTTTTGCTTGCTTGCAAGGCAGCTGACATGATTAAAATGAACAAATTACATAATGCTATCCTAACACTAAAAGAGTTATAGAAATGTATACTTCTTGAGCTAAGCAAGTCTGATAGCTCAAAGATGTTAAGTTTTTCTACCAGATGTTACTCTGATTCAGTGAAAATTCCTGTCTGTAACTCATATCTCTATGCTCCTCCTTTTCAAACATATAAGTCTTCAAATTGCTTGAGTCATCTTTTGTTAATATTTACACAGAATGTGGCATTGAAGTACAAGTGGCTTTCTAGTGCAGATACTTATCACTTTATTTCAATTTTATGCCTGCATTAAGTCCCTACTTTTATTTTCTAGGATAGATTTTATACCAATGGCCTGAGTAGGCGTTATCACAAAACTGCAACTTACTTAATAAAAGAAAATTCTAGAAGTACCAGATTTAGTGAGAACTAACTCTGCTACTTTTCATACACCTCATCCTTAGACTTTGAATGTCACTTGCTTTAAACATTCTTTCTCTTCTTTATCAAAAGGACAAAATGTTGGTGTAAGCTTGGCATATATATATGTATGGATATATCTTTGCATTTTGTATTCTTAGTTTTAAAAGTTGCCATGTACATTATCAGCTCTCTAGTAAAAGTGACAGACAGATGTGTCTGGCACTTCCAAATGCAGAGCTGCTTAGATGCAAACTTTATCACATATTTTTTGCAGATTGCAGTTAAATTGTTTGTTTTTAACAAATATAGGGCATTTGTATCCAGAGGGAAAGAATACATAAACTTTATGAGGATGAACAAACTATTTTTTTAAAAAAAAGTCTTCATTAGGCTAGAAAAGTTTACAACGACTTTTAAATTATGCATCTCAAACTAAATTACCACCAATTCCAGTATCCTTTGGCAAAAGTGTATGATCACACTTTTTGCATAGACATAGATCACTTTCCTGAACCCATGCCCCCAAGATGTGTTGGAATTGCAATTCCCAGAATTCTCAGCAGCACTGGCCATGATGGTTGAAAATTCTGGATGTTGCAATGCCAATACTTCTTAACTAGGTTGGGCAAAGCAAATATATGGAAATTAATGATGGAAAGCTTGTCAATACTACCAAATCAACAGCACTTCTTTTTCCTAAATTCAGAAGTTAGGATTGCTGGGAAAACCAGTAAGTCTTGATGGATCTCAAGGGCTTATATTTTGGAATAAACTAATAGTACTGGTTTTTTTTTTTCAACTTTTAAAGCCTAAACAGCAGGAGGGCTGTTTATCAGAGGAAACACATAATTTAAAAATAACCTTTCTGGATTTTAATGATTTAAAATAACAACCTCTTGGTTGGGGGAACAGTAGGGAGCCTTCTCTCCTGCTACCTTAAAGAGTGCAACCCCTTTTGAACCCCACACTTGTCTATTTTCAGAAACCAAGGTCAAGACCTTCTTCAGCTATTGGTAATATATCCTGATGTCTTTATTGGATTTTAATGGTCTACATTTTGAATAGCCACATTAAGTACTCAATAAGTAAAATGAAAGACAAAAAACTGAAAGGCTAAATAACTAAACAAATAATGGATTCTGCAGATTAATTTCTTATAATCTACTCCTGCTTCCCAAGTGTACCTCTTTTACTTTTCCTTCCACTTAATTTAAATCCTAAAGACAGGAGCCCTTCTGTAATACAATCCAAATAATCTTAAAAGAAGCTAGTAATATTATATAGTTGGGGTAAGAATCAAAACAGGGCCATGACGTGTATCATTTGCGGAACTACAAAGGGATATCCAATATAGGTAGTCCTTGACTTACAGCCATTCATTTAGTGCTGTTCAAATTGGTTTTCATGTTAATATTTTTATCAGCAAAGTTTGTCTGAATTATGTAAATTATTTGACACTACATTGAAAAATGCTATTTTTCATGAAATTAGGTCTTCCAATAAAGAGTCCTTTAGTCAGAGTCTGCTGTAAACATTGCTTGAGTAATCAGAAAGATATAGATTTTGTACTGAGTTTTAGGGAAAAAAATTACTTTTGTATCATCTCCATCATAACAAGCATATTAAGCTGCAAGGTAAAAGCTCAGTAATACAGAGATGATTAGGAAAGGTGCACCTATAAAAATACAATTGAGGATTTTAAAATAAGTGCATTCTTTTGAACTTGAGAATGTTATCAATCTTGATTTTAACATTTTAAACAGGGGCAATCATGCCCTGCTATTGTACTGCAACACAGAAAATTATTACTGTAAATAGCTTATAGAACACAGCCATCTTCTGAGCCTGAGGAAATCACCTGGACTACAGAATTAAGATATTGTCAGAAAACCTTTCAATGTTCCACTTCAACAGATAACAAAAGTGTTCAGAATAATTACTTGGCTGCAGCCTTATATAAAAGTTCTGCCTTCCTTCAGATCTTTCTATCATCTAAAGCAGAAATTATCAATAATTTCCAAATTCTATTTGGGTAAACATGGGAAAAAAATCAGATTTCTTAGCTAAAAATCTGCACCAGCCATGAATTGTACTGCCATGTACTGCCTTCTTTTTCTTAGCTGTATTCATATTGTTAGCTGCATACACACTGCAGAGACAAACAGAAATACAACATTTGACTTTGATTTGATTGGCTCTGACTTTGGAAGACTTCAGGAAGGATATTTCTCCAGGCCAGAATGGTAGGTGGGCTCATCCTGTGATATTTTACATACTTGTAGTCCTAATTTATAAATAAAAATAAAATATAAAACATAATTATCACAATTGGGACCAGTAACTCAGTTGTTAAATGAAGCGGTGGCTAAATGAAACCATAACTGTGCTTAGGATCTTACTGCTGCTTTTCTTTTCTTTCCTTTTCAGATCTTCATAAATGCAAGAACTGGAAGCAAAGTTACTTTTTCATCATCACCATAATACAAATAGTTACTGTATGAGGCAATCGCTAAATGAGGACTACCTGTATTGTACTGTGGGATTTGGTTTCATTGTAATATTGTGATTTGTTTTTATGGTCGTGTCCTGCCTTTATGAGTTGGATAGCCATATAAAACTTTATATAAATAAGTGTTTCTTGGAAAATCATTTGCCTTTCATTATGGATGTCTGTGTAATTTTTTTAATCTAATCTTTGTTAATCCTGACATACTAGAGGGTGAATTGCCAAAAATAATAAAAATTACACAAAAATTACACTAGATTTATCTCTTGCATGGAAATATTCAGGAAGCTGAAGATCTCATATATTTATTTTATTTATATCCTCCCTCATCTCATTCTGAGAAGTGACTCTGGAATCCGAAGATTGATGAATACAACATGATAATTTTGTTCTGTGTAATTCCATGATTGAATATTATGTACAGTATTAGCTGATTACTACTGGAAAGGGCATCCTTTTAGCTGAGTTTGCTCAACCGAGTGAGACTATTGTTTGGATAAAGGACAGCAAGTGTAGAAGACTGTAGATGTGTGCAAGCTCAGGTTTCATCTGCTCTGTGAAGACTGTGCTCACTCTGAATTTATACTTACAGTAGATTATTGCCACAGTACAGTGAATCTCAAACAAGGCTACAGTTCTGGCAGCCAGTATCGTTACAGCTGCTCATCCTATTAACAGCATAAACAAACTTTTAGAAACACTCAAGGAAAATAACTGCAATTAGTGCTGACTGAATGAAATATGAACAACAAAATGTTATTCTGATTCATTTACTTCCATATGATGAAAAACATAACCTTCGGCATGATGAATCATCTAATGTTTAGTAATTAGAAAATTAATATCATGATTTAGTACCTCTTAACTATGAGAGATTCTCATTTGGCAAATTTAGTAACTTCATAATTTACTTTCGAATACCCTTTATTTTCTAATATAAGAAGAGGGCTATGCACCAATTTTTATGTACTGTGTCACAGCAGGTGATGTCATGAAAGATGTAAGTCATTTTCAGGAGTAAATTACTGCAAATCCAGTGAAAAAATATCATCAGTATACATTCAGCTACATCTACAAACTAATTTAACCAGGGTACAAACACAGGGGGGTAGGGAGGGAGAAAGAAAGATTCATGTCCAACTATTTAGTTCTAATTCAATAGAGTACAGACATTTTACTTGCTGATTATCCTTCTCTATTTTCTAAAATCAAAGCCTTTTTGGTTAATTTTCCCTGCTTTTTTTGGCAGATAGCTAGCTCCTCTCTTAAGTGAGCATCTTTTTCCTAGGCAGCTCCAGGAAACATTGGCTCTTGTTTTTATGAACATAATTTATCATCTTGCTATTTATGTCTGAGAAAGCTTTATTCTTCTTGTTTCTGCCATTCAGAGATGAAAAAGTATCAGAAAAGGACTAAAAATTTAACAAGTATGTTTTCAAGCAACCATTCTAAAGCGATGCACAGAATCTGAAGCTGGAATAAATGTTAGGATAAGTTAATTTCATTTTTAAATACTTTGGAGGATTATAGTAAGCCACACAAAACTCAGTAATTAAAGTTAATTTTTATCTTCTCTCATAGCTTTAATCAATCTTGTGACACTTCATATTCTTCATTCACATAAAATCCATTAAAAGCTTGCATACAAGAATATTTTAGGGACATGCCTGCAGAAGGAGCAAAATGTACATATCTCTTGAATCATGGATTATGAAGCAACTTGGTTTATTTTAAATTTATTTAGATGTTGTATTTTGCCTTTTTAACACAGATAATATGAGTCACTGTGTATTTATACCTGTACGGATTCTGAAAAGGAAAACAAACCAAACTTTAAACAGCTGGTGTTTAATGGTAAATTGAGATATAATGGGTTTAAGATGTGTTCATGGATATATTGGGTTATTTTAGACATTGACAACAGATCTGTAGGGACAGCAACTTGGAATTGTTTTGGATAGTGAGATAGCATATAAATTTAATAAATAAATACGTTTTTAAAAATGAGGTGCTTTCAAATCAACAGTCTCTAGGCTATCAAAATAAAGCTGCTCTTTGGCTATTTTCCCCTTGCTATTCTGTCCTAGAAACATCAGAAGAATAAAAGTAAGTCAGAAAGAGAAATCATTTATATTCCCTCTTAAATACTTCTAAAAATCTGTAAGTGCCATGCTTCAAAGAAATTACCCTTAACTAGAATCACTCAACATCAAGACAATACAAGGCGCTACAGAACAACAGTTCTCTGTACCAGCAGGGCTACTTGATCTGCACACTATCGAAAACGGCAAAATGTATGTGGAGCTGACTTAGCATGTTTCTTCTTGAAGGTTTCTTTTCTACCATTTGCTCTATTGTTTTCTCACAGTTCCTTCAATTTAAGCCAATAAACTCTCTACTGCTCGATCTTTTTTTGCCATTGTTTCTATTTCTGCAGTTTTTATACCTTCCTGTCTAATCTCACTGCATGCTTATAAAAGACATACAGGATACAATCTGAGAAATAAAGCCAAAATAGACAATTTCCTTCATCCAGGCTGATTATACAAATATTTTAACATGAATTAGGATGCAAGTCAACTTCTTCTAAAACCTCACTGCTGCATTTTCTGCACAGAAAGCCACTGAATCTTCTACATGTGGCTTTCTTTCTTTCTTTTTACTCCCCTTACTTCAATTTCTTTGATAGCATAAAAGTAGGTCAAATATGGCTCATTCTGAAGAGTCATTGTTCCAGAGTCATACTGTACTTGGGTTCAGCTCCAGCTCTGTGGCTTGCAGTTTTATTCCTTTTGGGAAGTAACTATGTCACCACTGTAGATATTTCTAATTTTAGAATGCTAAAGTGCATTGAAAGTATACTTCTATTTAGAAAGGCAATGTATTATTAATGCAAATACAGAAAAAATCTGAAATTATATTTTTTTTCTAGCAAGGTAATTTCACCCGAGATCTGCCTGTGAAATAGAAGATAAGAATTTCCCTTAAAGCTTTTTTTTAAAGGCCAAATTAGGTAGAATTTTAGAAATTGCAAACATTTATATCTATCATTCTATCCTATATTTTTTTGGCCTGTGATTTCATTATAATTTTCATCATTATGTGAAAGATGATACTATAACACCAAAATTTAAATAGTTAAGTGTTCAACGATAATTCTGTGTTCCAGTAAGGACTGGTGCATCGATCTATACATTGCTCCCACATGTTTGAAAGCTAGGCAAGCTACTTTTAATGGCATCTCCCACACCATGGAATTGGGCAGGCCCAAGTGCACAAGGATAATCTCCCAGCAGAAGAAATACTTTCAGAAGTGCTGCAAAAGAACTCAAAGGAATAGTTTTCAATGGGAAAACTTAGGTGGCAATTTAGTTTAGGTAATCCAATATCAGCAAAAAAGATATACCAGAACTACTGAAATTTCCAAATTCAAGCAAAGATGTTTACATATTCAGCAAGCCATTTCCCTGAAAGAAACAGTGTGTCCAGTTATTTTTAAAAGTATAACATACATACTCATAATCTCACATGTGCTGTATGCATTATCAAGGCAACGGAAACAGTTAACATCACCACTTTCTAGTATGGGGTGAAAAAAAATCCTATACATAAAAAAAGAAAACAGAAAAACAACATGTACTTCCCTTCATGATTAAATAAGATTGGATGGGAAGCACTCCAGCAGTTATTTCAAAACTTTAAAACAGGGACAAGAGCATGGTGAAGGGGTGGGGGGAAAGAAATGGACGTGGCTATGTCACTGCACGTTTCTCCATAGCAATTAACATTCAGATATTCTATATATAGAAAGAATTAATATACAAGATGAGACGTGGTGGCACAGTGGTTAAAATGCAGTATTGCATAATTCAGCTCACTGCTAGGAGTTCAATCCTGACTGGGTCAAGGTTGACTTAGCCTTTCATCCTTCCAAGGTTGGTAAAATGAGGACCCAGATTGTTGGGGGCAATATGCTGACTCAGTAAACCACTTAGAGAAGGCTATAAAGCACTATGAAACAGTATATAAGTCGAAGTGCTATTGCTATCTGAAGATACCACCACAAAAAGTGATACTAGTGAAGTTTCTTATTTAAGAAAGCTCTAGCCAACTTCTGGTACAGAAAAGTTGTTTACAAAGAAGGAAAGAAGACATGAATGCAGGCTGGGCTAGATCATTTGATCAGGATGGTATAACTATGCTAGTTGAAACCACTCCTTTGGTACAAAACAGGAGCAATTCACACACACACACACACACACAATGTGTAGTAAATAGAGCAAAGTCACTGCTCTCAAAGACAAAAACAAAAATATCTTACTAAATCCGAATCCAAGCTAACACCAAGACTGTTACTAATAAATAAAAGACCTTTGGGAAGAGTGCTGAGTGTACACCAGATCTATTTTCAGCCTGCATCAGCAGCTGCTACCCCTGGATCACATCTTTATTCATACCCCACACTATACGTAATCACTGGAGTGCTGCAACCAGTAAGATAATGAAAGAGCCCAACATAAATCTGTTCTTGAGTGGAATGCTAAATGAGAAAAATAATACAAAAAGGGGAGGGGGAAATAAACCACATTTTCAAGTCATTAAGAAGAAAGACTTTGACATATGAAGTGTTGCAGCCATTAATAGCACTTATCATATAGAGTGGAGACAAAGAGACAGATTAATCAAACTGACAGAACCGGGACATTTTATGCTAATGTGGTCTCTTGGGTTTTTGTTTGTATTCTTCTGTGCCTGAAAAACTGATACTATTACAGGGGAGGAAACTGGAAAAACAACATGCAACAGATCATAAAAATTCATATGACATGTAACAATACTAAAAGTATTGAAAAACCAAGTGTGAGGACCAGGGCAGAGGAACTGCTTGTTCCTCAGGACACAAACATGTTTAGGAATGCTTTCTATTCATATCTAACAACAGTTTCTCTCATTCCATGTCTGAATCACTGAAAAGACAAAGGAAGGCAAAGGATCTGCTGGTCAAAAAGACATACTGGGGGTGGGGAAAGGATAAGGCAGTTTTGCTTATATCAATCATCTCATACTCTATAATAAAGGAAAGTTGTTTTTTGTTATTGTTGTGTTTTGAGAGCTGAAGGAGGCCATAAGTGAGAGGTAATGTAATTGCTTTGCATACAAGAAGTGCCAGGCTCCAGTCCCACTGTCTAGGAAACTAGTAAAGACTTCAGCCCCCCAAAAAATCTCATAAAGTAGTTGTCAGAAAGAATCAGCAACACTGAACTAGCTGAGTCAATCATTTAATTTTGCATAAAGCAGCACTCTCTATAGTTTGTACTTCAAAAAGCATGAAAGGAAGTGAAAAGCAGAGCCAATAACGATCTGATATCACAAAGTGATAGCATCTGGATTTGCTGTCTTCTAAAGTAGGAGACCCCAAGCCCTAGGCCACTATTGGGCAGTGGCCTACTTAGAACCGGGCTGTGTGAGCTGTGTGGCTTATGTATGTATGCACTGGCCCGCCACTTGTGTAAGTTGAGCTGCACATACTGACCCGCTGCTCACGTGGCCCAGTTCCCCTCTCCTCACCCCACCCGAGGCTGCTAAGCCACAAAGGTTGGGGACTGCTGTTCTAAAGGTTTCAGACTGTGATACTCATAATCCCCTGTTATTGTCCAAGTTGGTGGAGAGGGGCATTGGGAATTAAATTCTAAAGTATCTCAAGAGGAATAGATTGTGCCCACTTGATCACATCAGTGGAATTTTAGACCAGTCACTCCATTTATTTTTATTTTTTGTTTTTTTTTAAAAGCTATAAAGTTGAACTTCTTTTTGTGCAGCAAAATCCGCAAAATTGTCAGTCATAAGCCCCTACTGATTTTCATTTTATGTCATACTTATTCAATCTTTGAACAAAACAAAATATACACCTTCAGAGAGTTGAGCTTTATTGCTTTCACTTGAAGTATTGATGGAGGCAAACTGCCACTCTCCAAAGGCAAAGGGGGAAGGCAAATAAAAGTAAGAATGAGCACCTGTCAAGTTAGTAGTGGGTTAAACAAATGGCGAAGACCTCAGTGAGCAATTGCTGCAGGCGCATGATGGAATTATATTATGTTAAGTCTGTAATATCAGCATCGAGCTGTAGCTAGTAACTACAGTACGGGTTATACTATGAACAGTGGCCTCAGGACTCATGTGGCTTACAGCTCTCTGGAAATATCAAGTGTATTTGTTCTTCTGATCACTACTGGTAAAAATTGATGAAACTATTCTCCACCACTAAGAGATGAAAAGCACATGAAATTTGTCGGGTAAATCCTGTAATAATTTAACATACTTTAAAAAAAAAAACCCTCCCTAAACCAATTCCATTTTGCATCTTGGCCCTCATATAGGTGTTTGGGAAAACATGTTTTGCGGTATTTATATTCTACAATCATAGTTTGCACGTTCAGGCTTCAAGGCTGGAATTAAAAAGATTTTAAAGAATACAGATGAATGCGACTCAAGAAAGTCACTGCAAATAGAGTACATAATGCTCTCCATCGAGAAAGAGAATGGAGTCCTTATAGCCTATTTAGCTCTATTATGTGTGTGTGTGTGTGTGTGTGTGTGTGTGTTGTATGTAAGACTTTCTAATTTACATTTAGCCTTCTGCCTTCCCCTGCTTCCCAACATTTCCAGTCTTCCAATGTATTTGTAGTATCTTGAAATTAGGATTCATAGCTGCCCTATGGACAATTACTGTGCTTTAATTCAATTAGCAACTGAGTTAAAGCAGCTTAAGTTGAGCTGGCAGCTTAAGTGTAGTTTTTCCTATGACTGCATTCTCACATCGACAACATTTTTACCTAAGGACTACTAATATGTGTAAGAGAAATTGAGCTGTTATTTCTCTTTCCCCAAGATGTTCCCTCTATGCCCTGGATCTATATTGTGCTTCCCTATTATAATATCACAAGGGATCTTGCTGAAGCATGGAAAGAAGAGTGGATATGAGTGGACAGATTAGGCTTGCTAGTACTATTCAGCATCAATATATTATTAATTTTAAGGTTTGATGCTTAAAACTGGTAGATAGTACAATTTCCAGATTGCCCAGACTGTAGAAATTAATGGGACAGGAAAACCTCAAGCTGCTCTTTTTATTGCTGCCCAATGTTTGACACTAAGAAATAGGTCTTGTAATTTACAACGAAACAGTCAGTTTGTGGAGAAAATATCTTTTTCTATCCTGAATTTATTTATTTATTTATTTATTTATTTATTTATTTATTTATTTATTTATTTATTTATTACATTTTTATGCTGCCCAACTCCCAAAGGACTCTGGGTGGCTTACAACAGAAATAGCAATAGCACTCAAATATTATTTACTGCTTGTCAGAGCTTTACAACACTCCCCAAGCAGTTACAGAGTCAGCATATTGCCCGCAAACAATCTGGGTCCTCATTTTACCGATTTTTAGAAGGATGAAAGGCTGAATCAACCTTGAGCCTGGTTAGATACGATCTAACAGCCTGCTGAACAAGTCAGCAGAGATAGGCTGGAGTGCTGCATTTAACCACTGCCCCATGAAGGCTCTTATACAAGGACACTTATGCTTGCCCCCTCTACTGACCACTTAAGTATGAAGTAAAATCTATATTTTTTTATTTGGAAATTCCACGTTTCTATAGACTAAATTCTATATCAAGTGCAAGTGATTTTCAGTTTTCCTATGAAAACTAAAAAAAAGTAGTTATTACTAATGTAATATTTACTTTTTAAAAGGAAATTAACTGTAGAAGAAAAAGAACGTTTACAAAAAGAAGAAAAACTTTCCAAAGTTGATGAGAAAATTAATCATGCTGCTGAAGAACTGAATACTTATCGGTAATTTCACCATGTATTATATTACACAATTCCAAATTTTTGAAAAAGAAATTGAGATTAATTGGAAGAGTACCAATCTACCATTGTACTTGAGATATTACTAGTAGTGTTTTATGTCAGAGGAAAGAAGCAAATGGAAAGGGAAGCCCCACTCATGCAAGGAGAACTCCCATCTCCATGTTGTGTATGTTGTCTGGCTGTTGTGCATGTTGTAGTTATTTATGGTACATTCCCCACTAGTCTGGAAGACCATGGAATCCTAAGGTACAGCTGGGAAAGATGCAAGAGACTGCAATCAGAAGAGAGCCAGAAAAACCCTGTTGGGTAATAAGAGTTCCCTTCGTCCTTTGGTAGATTTAATTCAGAACCTCTGTGGAAGAGGACAAAGGACTGATGATTACTAAGAATCCGTTAGACAAATTATGTGTTATCCCTTTTTAAAACCACGAATTCTAGCATGCTTATTTATTTTCAGTTGAGGAGATAATTCTCCTAGTTTATTCTTTCTACTTGATACATAAATAGGAGCATGTCATTCAAAGTAACTTCAGTTAAAACTGATTCCATTCACAACATGTCCTGTTACTTTTAGGCACAACTGAGTTTTGCAAGCAAAGAAATTGCAACAGGGTGGTTCTGATACATTTGGTAGATAGAGATACCTGATTGGTCTCCTTTTTCAATTGTCTTGCAAACTTCATCTATTTTTTTTTAAATAAAACCAATTTACTTACCCCTATAAATTATTTAATAAAGTTTTGCAACAATAATTACAGTTTCTCCTAATACTATTGTATAGGCATCGGGTAAAAGATCTTGAAGAAGAACTGGAAAGAACTGTTTGCTCTTATGAGAAACAAGTATGTATTTTCTTAATTGAAAATTTTCTAAATTTTTTTTTACCTCATATAACATGGCTTCAGTTCATTGGTCTCTTTGAGGAAAAAGTTGTTGTTTGAAATCACTTTTCACTGCTGTTCTAAATTATTTCAGTTGGAATTTTCTTTGATTCTTATCCATCCTTTCCCTCGGGTGAAGAGAGGCGGGGTATAAATTTAATAAATTATTAATTATTATTATATTCAGGAACTCATATCCATTTAGCCATATTTAAAACTTCACAAATTTTTGTGAAGCTATTATGTTAACTACAACAGAAAATAAGCTGAATCTCAAATGTACATGAAAGCAAATTGATACGACTTTTATTGAAATCTTTCAATAAAATTTGTTGTCTGGTAAATATACATAGAAGAGCGGTTTTAATTGTTTTTTGGTTTAGCAGCAGAGCTTTGTTGAAGCAATATCTTATTGTAGCTTTACCGCTTATATTCTATAGTTTAAAGTACTTAAAAGTATTATGTTCCATATTTGATTTCTGTTAAAAAGAACCTATAAAATGTCGCTCAATTTGATTTTACTTCTAAATTAATGTATCGTTTTGTTTTAATAGATTAACTCACATGAGAAAAAAGCTCATGATAATTGGGTAAGTTAAAGCACTATTTTACTATCCATTTGAAAAAAAAATTACAGCATTGGTGTAGGGCGTTTTCAATAAGGAAGGTTACATATTTGTTCATCTTAGGTTTTTTTATCACATGGTTGCACTTTAGATGTTTCAAAATGGCCCTGTTTTTTTAAATTTTATATCAAATTTTACTTTATTTATCAGATTTACAAACTGCCATTTTTTCTTAAAGCTTGGCTGTACTTTCGTAAAAAGCCGTAGCCATATTTCCTATAGCACATCAGAAGGAAAACTCTAAAGATAGAGCAAAAAATAGAGTAGTCACCAAAACTTTCAAAAGTTCTCAGTGCAGAACTGCCATCCATACAGTTGAATGCATATCTTCCAAGATTTTAGAAAGTAAATCAGAAGCGGAACCTTAAAATCATATTCTGTTTGTGGATCTCTGTACATACTTTTCTAAATTATAACTTTCATAATTTATTTTTCTTTAAGTACCAATAGTCCCTATTTGTTAAAAAAGATTCCTTAAGCAAATTGTCCTTACTATTGTAATAGATTAAGGATTTGGTAAAATGGCAATTCTTTCCAAAACCAAATGCATATGTAGGTGCTAAACTGTTATTTAGTAGTGCCCAGGATGGAGTTAGTACAATGATATGATTGTTTTGCCAACAAACATATAAATCTAGACATATAAAAATAATAATATCCAAAGATAAGTATCTATGATAATAGCTGTCCATACCAGTTGCCTTACTTAATGCAGGAATTCCATGAAGATGAATGGTGAAATTCTTAAAAGTAATTAACAATGAAGAAGCAACAGACTATTTGATTCACATCTAATGCTAAAAGTATTTGAGCATTTAGAGTGCACTGGTACCTATAAAGCTTTAGAATGTGAACTTTTCTGGTTTGCAGTTAACCTAAAAAACACATTGGATTTGCATGCTATATCTGATTATTGTTTAAAGTAATGCATAGACCTTAAAGGTGATTAGATTTTAAGTAAAATTATTATGTACTTGATTTTCAAAATATTTGTTGGAACGTTCAAAAATATAGCACATTTATTTATTTAGACAAAATTCTGATATTTG
>JANHGC010006381.1:17112-33381 GCA_027560395.1 Boaedon fuliginosus | reverse complement strand
ATTTGATCTGACAACCTGCTGAACAAGTCAGCAGAGACTGCAGTGCTGCATTTAACCACTGCACCACCGAGGCTCTGTATCAACTGCAATTAATTTCACACAATAAATATGAGCCTGATGATGAAAGAGATTAGAGGGAGTGAATGTTGTGATTCAAAGCTCGATGTCAGCAGAGTTTGGCAGAATTTCCTCACATCACTATTTAAAGATTGAGCTGGAAAAAGATGGGACATTCCCCTTAGCATCATTAAATGCAAAGTTTAGTATTAGCAAATTGCACTCAAACCGTTGAATACTCAGTCTCAAGTAGCTTTCCCCAACTTTGCTGCTGTAGATGTATGGACTTCATCTCTCAGGATTGTCAGGAATGACCCTGCTGGATGGCTGAGAAATTATATGATACATTATGATATTTTTCCAATCTCATGCATGATAGTAAACTTGTACACTATCATAACCTTAAAATTGTGTTATTTTCTAAATGGAACAGTTTTGCCAATAAAAAAAGTCTAGCATTGTAATTATTATATTGATAAAGCACTATTTTAATATACTTTGTGTTTCATATGTTGAATTCCTAGCTTTCAGGAGGCTGAACTTTTTTAAGTTCAGAATGGAACTATGAAACTCTGCATGGCAATTGTGTTTAAAATAATGTCTCACAGAAACACTAGTATATTTTACCTTTTATTTTGTCCTGTACCAAATTTTATTTTCCGTCCATTTATGAAATATACCATTTTTGTTTGATAGCAATCCCTCCCACTACGTGTGTCCCACCTGTTGGTTTCCACTAAAAGACTAACTTTCTGCCACATTTTCTTTCATCATGTAGACCAGGGTGTCAAACTCAAGGCTCTGGATCTGGCCCATGGGATCTGGCCCATGGGATGCTTAGATCTGGCCCACAGGATCACCCTGGAAACAGTAATGGACCAGTCCACAATGCCTCTGCCAGTGAAAATGGAGTTCAGGAGGGCCTCATGAGGCCTTCGTGGGCTCTGTTTTAGCTGGCAGAGGGCTGCAGGAGGCTATCAGAGCTGAAAACAGAGCACACCCCCCCACAGGCGCCCCAGCATGAGGGACGTTGAGCTGACCATACCCACCCGGCCTGTAAACCTATTAATTTTTAAGCAAAAAGGATTCCTATATAAGCTTCTGAACAAATCTGTATCCATTTCTAGTGGGCTGAAAAAGACCTTCTCCTACATGTCATAAAACCTTGCAAGCTTTTAAAGGAGAAATACAGTCCTTTCGATGTCACAGCAGGTAATATCACCAATCTAACTTTAGCTGATCTTGAAAAAGTTAAACGGAGTCAGACATGGAAGTATTTGGAAGTAAGACTACGGCTGTAGAGTATTGTAAGCTAGAATTGAAAAACCCCTGAGAGAGGACAATGGCAAACACTGTCTATCATTTCTGTATTGTTGCCAAGAAAAAAAAATAAATCGACTGATTATATACATGAAGATACAATCACCTTTTATATGGATTTTAGGTAACAGTGGCCCAGAATGTTGCTAAAGTGCGTAAGTAATCTATGGTATATTTACTCTATATTTAAGAATCAGTATGAAAGACAAATATATTAGGAAAATTAAGATGTTGAAAGAAAGATGGCTCTTGTAAAAGAAAACCTGTCATTTACCATAATTTAAGTCTACTCAAGATGCTTCAGATACAAGAAAAAAAATATTTATTCCACAATTTTGTTTCCTCTGCATTTATTCTAATAGACTGTTTAAATTTGATAATGCCTCATTCTTCCATACTTCAGAAGCTGAATTGGCAATTTAATTTTCATTACAGCCCTAGGGACAAAACAGTGTTGACTTCCACAGCAGTGTACTCTAGGAGATATATATCTGTCCTCTTGCACTTTTCTGAAATCTCTTGAGAAGAGAATCTCTTCCCTCCTGCTTGAGACATTGCCTCACTCTATGTCAGGGGTGTCAAACTTGCAGCCCGCGGGCCGGATGTGTCATGTGCTGGCTCTGCCTCTATCTGGTTTAGCAAAGGGGGAAAAGGTCCCGGTAAGTCATATGATGACACTGTGAAGATGCGAGTTTGACACCCCTGCTCTATGTGATGTGGTCAATCTTGGATCAGTTAGGAAGATAGGCTAGGCCAACACCATCCATATCACAGAGCTAAAATTTCTTGCTTGCATTTTCCTGCATTTACTACTGAGTTGAACAGTGTTTATGATAATGATGATATGAGCCATTAGAACTGTTATAAAGAGTGGTCATTATCATCTTATTCTTCATATTTCTTTCTAAAACCTTTTAACTAGCACTAGTACTTTTCCTAATAGCATATTCTATGACACTGTTTCTAAACTATATTTTGCCAAATGCCAGTGTCCCCCAGACCAGGGTTCCCCATGGCCTATTACTGGCCATGAGCCATTCAGAACTGGATTCCGAAAGTGACAGGCGAGCCCACTTGAGTGAGCAGCAGGTGATCACAAATGCACTCCATTTGTGCGATCAGCTGGGGCGGTTGCCTGCTGCTGGTGCAAATGGAGCTGTGCATACGTGTACTTGCCCACCACTCACACAAAACCAGCCCCTCTCCCTCCTGACCCGCTGCTCTTCAAAGCTGGAAAAGTTGGGGAACTCTGTTCCAGACAACTGAAGTTCTTCTGGAAACTGATCCCAAGATCTTAGAAAGGGATTATGGATCCATCAAGTTATTTAGTCAATAATTATCCTGTCAGTGAATTAAAAAGAGATGTTAGCTCTTTTTTTGATTGCTACATTAAAGTAGATAAAAGGATCACTAAAAGACTTTTGGATGACTGTTCACAGAGAAGATGTAGCTTGAAAAGGCACAGGGAGTTTCAACAGTTTTTTTCAGCATATTTTAGTGAAAGTTGATTTTCAGCCCCCATAAACAAGACTAAATATCAACTCTGACTGAATAATATACTCTGAGTTGCTTTGAAAAATGTCAGTCCAAATACTGTTGAAATATAACATACTGTGCAATTATCCCACTGATTTATAATTAGTATACTAAAAGGGATCATAAAACATATTGACATGTAGACTTGTTTATGGACTGCCTCCTTTAATGATTGTTCAAAATGTAAAAAAAAAAAGCTTTGCGATGAATTGGCACATTTACCACTGTCTCATCTCTAGTCACATGGTCATCATTGGACATACTGCAATCGGTGCATATTTATGGTTGTTCCAATGTCTCATAGGTACATGATCACTATCTGTGTGCTTCACAACCAGCTTTTGACAAGTAGCATTAAGAAGAATGTGGAAATAAAGTCACATGTTTTGCGTAATGACCAAAGGGGAAGTGAAGTCATAAGCCTGTCATGGTTATGTGGTTTTCTGCTTAGAGATCACACACTTAGTGATGGAGTTACCAGTCTCATTTGTTGTCACCTAAGCTAGGACTACATGCAGATACAATCCAAGTGCACAACGATGCATGGAACAAAGACACTATATGCAACATGATAGAAATATATTCAATTGGGCATGGTATTGAATGTATGAATATAAGTTTTTCTCTGTCTCTCATAATGTTAGAACCCAGGGTCAATCATTAAACTAAACTTGGAATTGTTCAGGTCTCATTAAACAATAGGTAAATTATGGAACTCATTGTAATTAGATGTGATGAATAGCAATTTACACTTTTTCAAAAGACAATTGGAAAAATTTAGTCTATGAAAAGCTATTTGTTTTTACTGGTTTTAAAATATCTTTGGGGTCAAAAGCAACATATTTTAACTGCTAGTGCTAGGTAACAATGACTTCTAGCTCTCCTGTCCATGTTTGTAAATTCCAAAATGGATCTGGCTGATCACTGCAGAACAGACATGCTATAGTACGTACACTGTTGATCTGATCCAACAGTCATTCATGTTTATAATTCTATTTATGCAGCAGGTTTATATCAAGATATTGATGCTTTATTTTCATTTTTCCCTAAAGGTACTCAGCACAAAAATTTTATCATTATAATTTACCTCAGATGCATTCTAATTCAATTAGCATTTTTGAAGAATTTATTTATTAATGTCACAAGGTGAAGATGCATCACTGTCCACTTAGCCTCACAACATAGAGTGTCTGTAGATAGGATGTTTTGTCCCAATTTTTCTTACTTTATATAACATTTCCCCTGTTGCTTCTTGCTAAAGTTTAGAATAATATCCAACTCATTCAACTTTCCTACAGAGCCCCTGATTATCCAGGTCTCTCATTCATCTGGACTGCTGGGTAATTTTGCTTGATATCCTTCTCAAATTGCAGCAACCATAACTGGATGTAGCACTCTAGGGAAGGTCTGACTAAGGGAGATTCAAGGGGAATTATCACCGTCTTTAGGTACTATAAAATATGACCTTGTTTGCATGGGGGGAGGGGAGAGAAGGAATAAATGCCTTAGCTTTCTAGGTGTCATTCTCATATAGAGCAGATAACTCACTCTACTGGAATGCTACTTTGATTGTCAAAGGCTCTTCAAGCTGTAATGGTGAAAAATCAAGGTACTTAATTACATGAAGAGCCTTCATGGATAAAGTTTTCAACTGCAGATAGTTTGGAAATGCAAACTGGTTAGTGCTTATCTATCCATCTATATAAAATGGATGTGTGTGTGTATGTTCCAGCATAACTCTGGAACACCTCGAGCAATTTCAACAAACTTGGTATACAGATGACTTACCCTATGGAAACAAATACTGTGGGGGGTAAGACACTCCTAAACCCCCTCGTGTGTGTGTGTGTGTGTGTGTGCCTTAAAATGGCTTCTACCGTACAGCACAGTGGACTTGCCACAGTACTCCACAAGGGGGGCTCCCTCTTAGCCCTCCAAGGAAATGTCAGGGGATTGGCCAAGTACAATCCAAAAAATGAAACCAGCGTAGGCAAGAAACTTCTGAGAAGAGGAATAGAAGACTTGTGAGAGGCAGTATAACAGCGTGAGTCCAGACTACAGGATTTTCCTAATACAGGATTGGGATAAATAAATATCCAGGCAACACGGGTTATTGGCTAGCTGTAAATAATACTACAATTGTATAGGGATCATTATTTCTCATTATCTGGACTCTGTGTGTCTCCTGACACACTCCAAACTGCATTAACAGATGTTTACCAAACCTCCTAGAACTTTTTTCTCATTTACTGTAGTCAAGCCAGGTGTCATTCATCCTGTATTAATGTGATTGCGTTTCCTTCCTAAAAGTATTTCTCTCTGATAGGATTTATCTTATTTAATTTGGACATTTCTCCATATTGTCAAGTTTATTTGGAATCTGGCTTTTATTAGGCATGGGAACTTCCACTGCACACTGTTTGCACACCTTAATCTCTCTCAATATAGTCAGAAAGTGATTTGTTATCATCTTCACTTTTGTAGAACTAAAAGCACCAGAGCAAAGAATACCAAAAGCCAATTAAGGTTTCTTCTATCTGCCTAGCAGGGAGAGCACAAAGGATACTATTTAATCAGTTTTCCTGCTCCAAATTACTGCAGATCCTACAGTAATAAAAATTGTCTCAACCTCCAGCTCCATACAAAAAGAAAGTAAATTTTATTTTATAGTGCTTTATCTAGTATGCGTTTGGCACACATTTAATGCATTTATCTGGGCACTTGCAAAACAAAACAAAACAAAACAAAACAAAAACCCCTGATTGAGCACCAGGAGGGGAAGCAAAACTGCTGGTATGCAATTACTTCACCATTACAGCTTGCAAGAAATTTTAAATTCAGGAGGAGGAATTATAGTGACATGCCAGCAGTTTTGCAACCAGATGCTTCTCCCAATACATATAATCCTGATTACGTATTGTGCAATGATTGAAGCAGGCTAGGGAATAGATATATCGTAAACAATGCTTATAGACTGGCACTAGGAACAGTGAAGCCCCGTATCAAGAAAGGGAGTAATAATAGCAGTTTTCTTGAGTCTAGGAGCAAAATGGACTTTAGAAAACTTTACATTTTACAGAAAATAGTATCTTTGTTTTGATTTGAATAAAACCTCAGAAGAGTACCCCTGCCCCAAAAAACTTCAGCTCCCAAACTCAGCTGATAGTTTGCTATTATATACAGCAAATTGAGAGTCAGTATAAAGCCCTTAATCAGAGATGAATAATTTCATCTAGTATTTTATTTATTTATTTATTTGATTTATATCCCGCCTCTCTTCACCCAATTGGGGAACTCGAGTCGGCAAGGTAGGGAATGGTTACAGCTTTTCTATAGCCTACTTCTGACAGGTTTGGACTATTACCCTTATTATTCTTGAAAAGAGCCACAACACATAGCTCTTCAGGAAGACAACTGGAGACAGACGATCATAATATCCTGAATAGGTTGGTTGTAATTACTTAATTATTAGGAAGCTGTATACTACTCAGAGTCATTTAACTGGAGCAGCAGATAAATCTATAAATATATAGAAATATACAAGTGGTCCTCGACTTAAGAGCACAGCTGAACCTAACATTTCTCTTGCTAACTGAATTTTGCCTCATTTTATCACCTTTTTTGCTACAGTTGTTAAGTGAATCCCTGCAGTTAGTAACATGGTTCTTAAGTGAATTGGGCTTCCCCATTGACTTTGCTTGTCAGAAGGACACCAAAAGTGGTCACAGGACCCTGGGACAGTGCAACCATCATAAATAAAATTCAGTTCTGACCAGGTGACCATGAGGATACTGCAACAGCTCCAAGTATGAAAAACAGCCATAAGTCACTTTTTTCAGTGCTGTTGGAACTTCAAACAGCTGAACTGTTGTAAGTTGAGGATTACCTGTATGTTTCCGTGAAAAAGTCCCTAAAACTTCAGGAGTATCCCTTCAATTCTTCTACCTAAGGTTTTTTTATAAAAAATGCTGGACAACCATGAAAACCGAGCCAAAACCCTGGCCCATCTGTCACTTGGGCTACAGATTATTAGTTAGTCCTTAATAGCAACATTGACACTTAACAGCAGTATTAATTCATCAACAAGATCAAGCTTTATTATGTGATCACCTATTTGGCTTGCTTATCATCCTACACCTGCCTTAAATGCAGTCTGGACCTTCTCCCCCAACACCCGGTCCCCCTTACCATTTATGCTTTAATCTGCATTTTTTGCAATAAAAGTCAACATGGGAGATAATTATACAATAGTGTTTTGTCTTGACACACAGGCAAATTGGGAAAGAAGGGGATTGTCAAGCAGCTGGTCTTTTGGGTTGCCAGGTTGCAGGCAGGGGTGTGAGATGGGTGTAACTTTTGAAACAGATATGAGGAAGGGTTCCCCAGCATGTGGTAGACTACAATATATCATGCTTGAAGAAGAGTCATGGTGGTGCAGTGGTTAGAATGCAGTATTCTGTCGACTGCCACGAGTTCGATTCTGCCTGGCTCAAGGTTGATTCAGCCTTCCATCCTTCCAATGGATAGATGGTATGAGGACCCAGATTGTTGGGGGCAATATGCTGACTTTGTAAACGGCTTAGAGAGGGCTGTAAAGCACTATGAAGCAGTATAGAAGTCTAAGTGCTACTGCTGTTTGATACGAACAAATTGCGAAATCTTGCGATGACTTACGTCATTTCGTTCTTAGGCAGTGATGTTTTCTTTCCCAAATTCTCGTAAAGCAACTGCTTCATAATTCCTTTCTAGAACTGTGCTTGGTAACCATAGCCCTCTGATTAATTAGCAGGTTGTTTCTTCACCTTCTGAAGACGAGAATGCCTGCCTTCTTTCAGCCTGAAAGCACTTTAATTCTGCTCCTTTGCTAATGAACCACGTTTATGTGGACAGTGGTTTATTAACTTGTACCTGAATGACCCAAGACAATTACTTGCAATGGAGCTAATTCCTTTTGTCTGACTCTGTCAAGAACAGGGGAAAATGAACCCAGTGTTATCTCCTTCCACTTAGCTTTCAACTCACTATGACTAATGCAGCTTTGCTTTAATTGGCAAAGGGAAGGCAATCCAATGACTCAGACACCACTATAAACAGTACTGACTATTTCTAAAGTAAAAGTACCATGGCACCACAAATGACTCAATCATTTCCTAAGAATTATTACTTATAGCGATGAAGCCACGTTAATTAGATAATGGCTGGGTGCCAACTAATATTGGCATGACCTACTATATCCTTGGCTCACAGCCATGCATGTCTTTCTATCACATTTTTTCCCTCTCTGGTAATCTAGATGGGAAGCGGGAAATATTCCCAATTGCTACTTTAATTCTTATCATGAATGAAAAGATTAATTAGAATGCCTTGTCAAAAGGAATGGGTTTCACATGTAAATAAAGAAAAATGAAAAGGAACAGAGATCAAACCAAGACTATAATTTTAATCTCTTTCTTAGAAAATGACTGCTTTGAATTTTACGGGGCCCAATTTCAGCACGCATTTAGAAAAGGATTCCTCCTTTTCCATGTGCACAAGGCTTTTGTAAAATCATGAATCCACTTTTTTAAGGAGAAGGAAATAGACCAAGATACATACCATGTATTTTTAATATACAAGATTAGGGTTTTATAAGAGACTTAGGTTGAAATCTTATCCACCATGTAACTCCCATAGAATTAAATAGGGCTCTATAGAATAATTGCATTTTATATCCCTAATTGGGTCCGCATCCAACTAGCAAGACTAGCATAAAATATTAATTTATTGCACGTTCCTAAGGATTAATGCATTTAATATTCCTTATCACTTGTATTGCAATAATCTTATGACCTTCAGTTTTATTCTGCAGCTAAGACAATAAATCTTGTCAAGAAATGGCAAGGAGTTAAATCTGACTGAGATCACCTTTATCAACTTGAAGGAGACACAACTTTGCTAGTAGTGATGCTTCTGATGTGATTTGTTTAAGGTGACAATTCATATCTGAACTGGGATATGAAAAGGTACAAATCTCACTAATCCAGTTTCATTGACTAAGATTGAAAGGAGCTCTGGTCAAAATATTCTGAAGTCACCAAAAAATTAAAAGAGCTTCCTACCATAATCATCATAAAAGGCCAAGTAGCAGAGGAATTATTAGCTGAATAACAAAAAGGAATAAGCAGAGATCCATTTAAAAAAACCCCTAAAAAGACCAACATAACCTACACATGCTCCAGTCCAAATTCACTAGAAGCCTTGCTGAACACCTTCTCCTCTTTTCTAGGTCTTCTAGAGAGAAATGCCTACTGATAGCAAGTATGGAGTGTTTACAACCTTCTTATTCCAAGTCATATTGCCAAAATCCAGAATATGTCATTATGGAAACTGGAGTGAGGATTTTTCACCTGTTTTTTTTTTAGTATGACATAACATGTTCAACTTTGATTCTAGCATTAGAGAAGATCTTTTTGACTTTGGGCAACAGATTGGACAAGAAGTGATGGTCTTTTTGACCCCATATTATGTACCTGCAATAGAAACATAATATCTATTACAGGTAGATAATTAAGACAGAGGCAGGATGCACAACTAGAAAAACTACAAAATACTATGGCAAATGCATGAATGAGGGTAGAAAGGAGTTATGGTAGGAGACTCTTCAGGTGGTTTTGGTGGGAAGAAATCCTGCTATATTTCCAGACCTTTGGTACCAATTGACTATGCTGACACAAATTGCGTAATATATTATTCCACATAAAGTAATTTCTTGGATAAAAATGAACAAATGCATAATAGTAAATTTACATAATTTACATATATGGCAACACCCTATTAAGATTGCAATTTTAAAAATCAGATGCAATGTATTTCATTGTCATAAAAATATTTTTATTTAATTGGGGAGGTTTGATAACATGCTGATAACACACATCTTTAGTGTGCCTGCCCTATTTAATTATTGAATCTGTCAACACCTTAAGCCTATTGGGAGGAATAAAAAAAGATACCTTACATTATGTACTTTTCAAGCAAAGAAGCTTAAGGAAGCGCTCTTTCAAATATTTTCAAGTATTATGCAATTACGTATAGCCAAGCAAAAGTGTCACAGTGACCCTCTCGTCACCTGACAAATCTGGGCTTGCAAACTCTTTTCCTTGATGAAGCACTGAATTTGGAAAAAGATTTGCTGAGTGCACTGTTCTCTTTGATGTTTTGTATTAAATGTTTTTCCTTTCCCCTAATTCCGCTTGTCCAATCTGCAAAGTTATTTTTCAAGGCAGCATTTACAAAGCGCTGGGCAAATTTACACCTGTACAATAGTCAATTTCAACCCCAAATCTTAGCAAGCCACCTCTTTCCTTTAGCGATGCACCCAGGTAGAAAAACATCCCAAAGGATCCCCGCACTTTGGTAGGATAAAAATGGAGGCTCTTTTGTGCGTTTAAGTCTCACAGAGATCTTTCAAAGGAAAACTGAACTAGTGAAGCAGAATTAATCATCCTGCTTCTGGTTTAGCTTTGAGATAGTTTCGTCCCTAAAGTGCACAGAAATTTGGCTTAGGGTGGTCATGTTTTTACATGTTCTTTTTAAAGCCCTGGACTAAGGATTCACCCTGTCCATTGTGCTGCATGGACCTCTTCCTGCTTTCCCTCTTCCTTCCTTCTCGTTTGATGTTTCCTTGCTCCTGGCAGGCTGTTTCCTTTGCTTTTGCTCTCTAACCTGCAGACCCGAGGGTGCTTGTTTCAGCATCACATCCCACTCTCCTTCTCAGGATTAACACACCCTCCAGCAGAGTCTGATCTGAGCAACATGCAGGGAGCTTTGGGAATTATATTTAAAAACCTTCAGGTTTATCTGATTCCTAAGCAGTTGGGCACAAAAGAGAGGAGCTTGTTTTCTCTCCTAGCTACCCAGTGTGAAAGGCTGCTTTTAAAGTGACTGATGAACAATGGCATACTATACCTCTTCTGGCAGACTGACAACCAGGTCATTTTCTGCTTGCCCGACTAACACCTGCAAGAAGTATTCGCTGCATGCAGCCAGCACAGCCCGATGGGCTCGGAATTCTTTGCCCTCCACAATCAAAGTCACGTCACAGAGAATATCCTGCTTCCGTTGGTCATTGAGGCATAGGAGGATATTGGTACAATGGACTGTTGACTCATACACATACATGGGGGATTCAGTCTTCTCATCCACAGACATTCCGTTCACACCCTAAAATAGAAGCAACAAACAATGAGAGAGAGATAGAGGGCCAAAGTGAGTTATTACAGTGCTTGCAAAAAATAAAAATAAAAAATAAATAAAAAGGAAGATTACATCATGATTTCTACACCCTGCATAGTTGAGCCAGCTCTCTGCAGAACTGCTGATCAGCATTTTAATTCTTAGCTACAACAAAGAATTCAAGAAAGCTCTTTCTCTCTCTGGAAAGACAATTGCATTATAGGCTTTTTACTCACTTAGTTGGCTTTTTCTTCTCCACAATGCTGAATGAGAGGGCTGGATTTTAAGAAATGTTGAAGGCTATTATTAAACACTGTTTTAATAGTATAAGCTACCTGGAGAAAAAGGGGATAGGGTAAAAATCTGAGATAATCTTTGTAAAACAAGAGTATTCAACCTATCGTTTTCTGGTATTTTAGAATTACTGCTGCTTAGTGGCATTACAGGAAACTGTGGTTGAAATTCTGAACATTACTGTAGGTCTCCAATTTCAAAGGGCAAATTGGTTGTGCATTTTTACATTCAAAACACATATTCCACTCCTTAAAAATGACACATGAGCAGCTCACATCTTATTATACTGGTTTGGATAGCAGAAGCCAACAGAATTATGATATAACTATGCTTAAAACCCTAAAATAAAGCTTGTGAAGATGATTTCAGTTATCTTATATAAAATCTGAAAAGTGGAGCTGTAATTACTCAGTGGGGCTAATGGAGGCTAGTGGTTTGCCTAACTACATCTTGAGAGTTTGTAGGAGATGAAACTTGAATTAGGAATTTCCTGGCCCAGAGCAAATGCATCTAGGCACTGCACTGAAACACATACCTACATGGAAATAAGCATCCCTGGAATTTTGATATTTAGGCTGAATTAGACCTGAAATGTACTTCTAAATGCAGAATTTCAATAGAAATAAATACAGGTAGTCCTCAACTTAGGACCACAAATGAGCCCAGAATTTATGTTGCTAAGCAAGAAATTTGTTAAATGAGCTTTGCCCCATTTTTATGACTTTTCTTGCCACAGTTGTTAAGTGAACCACTGCAGTTATTAAATTAGTAACACGGCTGTTAAGTGAAGCTGGTTTCCCCATTGACTTTGCTTGTTGGAAGGTCGCAAAAGGGAATCGCAGGATCCTAGGACATAAATATGAACCAGCCGTCAAGCATCCGAATAAAAATCATGTGACCATGGGGATGCTGCAATGGTCATAATTGTGAAAAATGGTCATAAGTCACTTTTTCAGTACCGTTGTAACTTTGAACAGTCACTAAATGAACTGTTGTAAGTCGAGGACCTGTACTTCAATAGAAATAAATACCAGTCACTGGATATAAACTTATAAGCAAGTCTGTGATACTGACAAGAGAACAAAATAATAGGAGACAGATCTTAAGAAGGAGACAAGACTGTAGTGTAGCAAAATCTATAACATTTAAAAGCATTACAAAAGAAATACAGCATAAGAATTATTCAAGAACATGTATCAGGAAACACCTAATATTGTAACATGCTACTTTTTTAAAAAACAGGCATTTTTTAAAATCTGACAGGGGAGTGAATAAATGTGTATTGCAATGCCATGATACAATCTCCACCCTTTTAATACTTGCTTTGTGACACTGCACACACAAGAACTAGAGCTTTCATCACATCATTTTGTACAATTACATCTCAGTTTGCTGCGGACACCTGTGAAGCACAATTGTGTTCTTGATTGTATTACTGTACTTTGTCTATATAAAATAATATAAGAAGGCTAGATGATTTTCCTCAAAAAAATTAGGCAAATAAATGGAACACTTCATGAATTATTTGGAAAGTCTTTATGAAACTGAAACCAACTAGGTCAAAGATATTAGCCTAATTGAAACTTAGGGAAACTACCATTTGCTTAAATTAAAAAAAATATGAATTGGACACAGCCTGGAAAAATCTGTCTTATTTGTTTTACAGTTATAGCTCCACTGTCTTATTTTACAATAATAAAATTTTAAAATAGATTCTATTTTTTTAAATGGAGCAAGACTACTTAAAGACTATTTAAGGCTATTGCATCATCCTTGTGACTGTTTTTTTCTCTGCACCCTGACAAAATGACTGAAAATGATTGATACAGGGAAGCTTCCCTATTTGCAAGATGACTACCATAAAAGGCATAATCAGTTATAAATACTGCCTTAACAAAATGCAACTGACACTTCTTCTAATTGTCCTTCTTTGTTCAAAAAACTTCAAACTCCCTGCTTAGCTTTGCCTTTTCCCCAGGAAATTGGAAAGCATCAGTCTGAAGCCATTTGTCATTTTTATTTCCAAAGAAATTATTTAGGGGCAAGCCCATTCATGGAAATAAAGGTAATACTGGAAGGCTAACAACATGGGAAGAAGAGGAGTTTCGATAAAGAAGTGCAGGGAATGCTTTTCAAATTTGCAGATATTAAACTGGGTGGGATAGCAAACAGAAAACAACATTCAAAACTACCTTATTAGGTTAGAAAAACGCACTGAAAGTATTTAAATGAAATTTATAGTTAAGTTAGACTTGTGAAACCAAAGACTAATGTGTGTAACATGAATTTGGCTTGGTAATAGCAAGGTCTTCTACTTGTAGCAATAGCACTTAGCCTTATATACCGCTTCACAGTGCTTTGATAGCCCTCTCTAAGCGGTTTAGAGTCAGCATATTGCCCCCAACAATCTGGGTCGTCATTTTACCGACTTCGGAAGGATGAAAGGCTGAGTCAACCTTGAGCCTGGTGAGTTTCGAACTGCGAAATTGCAGGCAGCTGGCAGTCAGCAGAAGTACTATTCTAACCTCTACGCCACCTCAGTAGTTGATTGTAAATTAAATATGAAACAATCAAGTGATAATTTTAGGTCTCAATCAACAGAGATGTAATTTCCAAATCTGAACAAAAAAAAAGATAGTTCCATTTTATTCTAGTTTGGTCAAACTCCTTGCTGAGAATTGCATTTAGCAACTGGCATGGTTTCAGAGAAATAGGAGACTTAGGGTCTAGAACCTGGGTCCTATGAAGATGGGGTGGGATTTTAGCCTTGAGAAAATGCTACCGATGGTGGATATGACAGCACTCTGCAAACATTTCAATTGAACTCACACTCTTTAAGTTCACTTTCTTGTTAAGATAGGAAGGTAGAAGAACAGATTTTAGAAGATAAGATAAAGAGGAACAGATTTTAGAAGATAGGATAAAGAATAGATTTTAGTTATGGAAAGACTGGTTCTGACAGTATGCTAGCTTCCAAAAATAAGAAGAGTATGAGAATGAATCTGTTTAAAAGAAAGTATATAGTTAAGAGGAGAATAGGCTGCCATTACTGCACTGGTGAAATGGTTGGATTAAGTGGCTTAAATGACTTCTTCCAGTCCACTGATTCTATGACACCAACATGAAGACAACTTAAACACATCATTTGGACTTATTCATGCTTTTCAAGCCATGTAAAATTAGCTATATAACTAAAATGTGTAACTGAAAAAAGGCAATAAAAGTCATTACACATTGGCAGGATAAAGACCAAAAAGGAAGACATTAATGAAAAGTTTTTTCTTCTTTGAAACTAAGTAGCACTAAACTATAAGGGTTGAAATCAAGGACTCAGAATATGTAGTCACAGCAGCAAATATTTCTATTCCTCAAGTCATTTTTTAATCCCATATCCAATTTCACCTCTTGTTAAGTAGTGTTATTGTGGCTGTTTCCAAAATATCCAGAGGATTCAAACTGGGAACGGTTCAGAGTGACAGTGAAGGCTTCCAGAAAACAGCACACTGAACAAAAGACACCTCCACATTTCCGGCTGTCACCAAGACTGAAATGCTGATATCAAGCAACATCATAGTCAGGCTGCCCTAAGAACCTTTAAATTCAACCAGAAAAGAGAAATCTACCATTCTCTGTATTAATGACAGGGAAACAGCAACCACATATAAATGTTTGATTAGCAATGCAAGCCAAAATCCATGGATAAAAGGGATTGTGGGAAATTAAAACGCAGCCTCCCTTCCCATGGGAAGGCATAAGCAAAGGAATATGTTGAAACATTGACAAGCCGGCTGAGAAGGTCAAGTGCTAATACTGCCTGAACCAGAGCATCTATCACAATGAATTAGCTAGCAGGTTTGAAGTCCAAGCAGGTATCAGCACCAGACAGACTTTGGCTATATCAAAAAAGCTCTTCAAGGTTGGATCTGGTTAGTGCTTGGATGGAGGAACCCAGGAAACCCTGGATTGTCACAAAATATCCCAGAAGGCACTTGTGGCAAATTACTTCTGTACCTTCCACAAAACTAGCCAGACATGTCCAGATAGTTGGCAGGAGTATTTGAGAGACTCATTCACTTCACTAGCTGTTAGTAGTTTGGCAGATCGAATCTCACCAGGCTCAAGGTTGACTCAGACTTCCATCCTTCTGTGGTCGGTAAAATGAGGACTAGATTGTTGGGGGCGATATGCTGATTCTCTGTAGACTGCTTAGGGAGAGCTGTATAAGCACTGATAAAGCGGTATATAAATCTAATTGCAATTGCTATTGTTATTCCCTTACACATCTGGCACAGGAGTCAACATATAATGACATATAACTGGAGTGAATGAATGAAGAGATCTTTATTTATGACAGTTGTAGAAAGACTTTTCATACAAAATAGCTGGAGGTTGAAGAACATGTTAGAGAAACGTCACACATGGTATCTTGAATTAGCAAATAGTATCCTTTTTGAAATATTTCTGTCACAGTTACACATGTCCATATAGACTATTTTTAAAGGAAATATGAAGCCTATACAATAGATTTTGGAAAAATAAGGAAGATCTATCTAATATCCAGAGAAATATTTTATTTCTAATATCATAATTTAACTTTGGAATTGTGTTAACATCTTTAAGGCAGAAACGGAACAGTGGAAATAACCAAGGATAAAGAAAACTCTAATTGGATTCAAATTCAACACAGGGTTTACTTCTCAAACATAAATGGAATTAAGAATCACTAAAGTTGATTACATAGCGGGCTTCCGGGGCCACTTCCGGTGCTACTGGTAGCAGCAACCGCGAGCTCCGCAGGGGGCTGCGCCAGAACACCCGGCTTGAGGGTCCGAAAAGGACCCAAAGCCTATC
>JANHGC010006381.1:0-10125 GCA_027560395.1 Boaedon fuliginosus | reverse complement strand
GCCTTAAAAATAGTGGAGATGCCATGGTGATGGCTTCACAGTACTCCACAAGGGGGCTCCCTCTGACTTGCGATGCTTTACAAGAGACCAGCGTAAGGCCAGACTAAACAATAACAGACATAGAGCTACTACATCTAGAGCTTCACACACAGTACAACAGCATGAGTACCAACTACAGGATTTTCCTAATACACCATTGCGATAAATAAATAACTGGGTGAAGCTGGGTTATCGGCTAGTAATAAATACAAGAACTCCTTAGTTACCAACAATAGTTGGCATTGGAAATCTGTCATAGACTGTAATATCTGTGCCTTCCTTCATGACAATCTATTGCTTTGGACAACGGCCAAAATCTGTATAGGATCACATTTTTAAAAATAGCACCAGCTTTCCTGGTTTTAGCTCTAAGGAGGAATGTTATTGTAATACTGTTGCACTGTCATAATTCTAAAAACTTTGTGCAAACAGCTGACAGAACAAGTTTTATGATGCAGTCATTAATATGTAAAATATTTTCATATGTTCTGCCCTCAACAGCCAACTTAAGGGCATCTTCTGACATTATCTGGGGCTGGAAAATTTGCGGTCCTTCAGACTTTTCTGAACTCGAATCCCCAAGAGTCTCATTTACCTGGGATATGGCAAGTTGCTGTTCAATATTTGGGGATTTACATGTTCTTCATCCTTACATTATGCCAGTCCATCTTAGGCATTTCTCAAAATGAATGGCAGAAAGCAGTGAGAAAATAAACAAGAGAACTTGGTAATGCTAGGATGATTGCATGGTCATGTAAAATAAGGGGAACATCTGTGAGGCTAACATGGTGCTCCATGTTGTGGGATTAAAGATATTAAATCTGAGCATGCTCATAGGCACATATTACGAAGAGAAATATAAATAATATAGATTGTCCAGATGGTATAATTCTGGTGCAGCAAATGTAGAAAAATATGATTTAAAATAAATTATGTAATAAGTTTTTGTTTGACTTCCAGACAGAACCCAACATTTTGACTGTCCTGACTGACAACCTTCATCAGGAAAGAGATAAGAGAGTAGCATGAGATTGATTCTACTGGATCTCTAGTGGCTTTTGACGGCATAGATCGTGCAACATTGCTGAAATGGCCCAATGACCTGGACCTGAGGCCTGGAACTACAAGTGTTACATTCCACTAGACAGCATGGCTAGTCTAGTGAAGAGAAGGATCAGGGGAGACACTGCTATGTGATAGTAGTGTTCCAATATTTGAGGGGCTGCCATAGAGAGGAGTGGGTCAAGCTATTTTCCAAAGTACCTGAAGGCCAGACAAGGAATAATAGATGGAAACTGAACAAGGAGAGGTTCAACCTGGAAATAAGGAGAAATTTTCTGACAGTGAGAACAATCCACCAATGGAACAGCTTGCCTTCATCACTGGAGGCTTTCATGAAGAGATTGGACTCCCATTTGTCAGAAATGGTGTAGGGTCTCCTGCTTGGGCAGGGTGGTAGTGGTGGACTAGATGATCTACAAGATCCCTTCCAACTCTGTTAATCTAATCTTCCATTTGTACTACCTGCCACTGGACAGTGGCAATGAGATATTTTAACTCATCTCCACAGTTCTCTCATTGTGGGGGCCTACTGGATTTTATTCCTTCTTCTCAACTGCTGAATATCTACACCAAGCTGGTAGAGCTATGTAGACTCTGCTTCATTAATTATCTCCTTTTCAAATGGATCAGGAGATTTTGCAAAGTTGCCTGGAAGAAATGAGGTGATGATTGATAAACTGATGTGAGTCCACAAAATATGAGGTGTTTGGGGAAGGTGTTCTCAGGCCTAAGAACTAGGAAGGTGGTCTGTACCACACCTGTGTGAGGCACCTTTGGTTGGCTTTAATTAAGTGACGCCATTTGCCTTGAGATGGCATCCTGCACTGCCTCACTGCCTCCTAGTAACCGTGGCCAGTCCTTGCCCAAGCTTGTACATGGTTCTGCATGGAATGAAGTGAAGCCTTATAGGCAATGAAGGTATAGGATGAAGTGAAGTCACACTGCCTCTGAAAGTAAGCTTAACGAGGTACTGTACTCAATATTTCACTGGAGCAAAACACCCTCTCAATGATTTGCATTGCTCTTTACTATATTGGATGAGATCACACTTCCTTTGATATTATTTTATTAATAAGATTCAGTAAGGATACACTCAGGAGTAGTTGTTCTTGTAGTAATAATAGTAATGTTAGTTATCATACACCAATAACAAACATAGGATAAAAGAACAACTAAAACAATGACATAGTACAATCAATTATAACATCATAATCTAAATTAAAAGATCTGCCGATGTGAATCTCATTCCCTAGAAGCAATTCTGGTATCACTCTGGAAAGTGAAGTCTTGCTTCAGTGATCCGTGGTGCAATAACTTCATGAATAGATTAGATTACTGCCATATGAACTTTGAGTGCTCTTTGAAGACTGCGTGGAAGCTACAATTGGTGTATGACTGAACACAAGGACTTAATGTTAATTCTTAAATCAATGCCAGCTAACTGGATCTAATTCATGATGTTGACTTTAGTCTTTAAAAACTAAAATGGTTTATGACCAAAGTATTTAAAATACTACCATTTTCAGTTTAGGTATTCAGATCAGTAGGGAGAGGCTCTCTAAATGGCCCCAACTTTGGGTTTTGCTCTGTAGGGTAATCAGGACTACAAATTTAATAAGTGCTCATGATGATGGAACTCTTTTCAAGTATAGCCGGATTCCATTTTCAAAGAAAATAAAATGTATTTGTTCAACCAGGTACCAGGCTAGAAACCAGGAGACTATGAATCCTAGTCCTGTCTTATGCACAAAGCCAGCTGGACTGCAGTTCAGTCACCCTCTCAGCCCTAGGAAACATGCAATGGCAAACACTTCTGGAAAACTTTGCCACGAAAATTGCATGGATTTGGACTTGTCCAAGCAATTACTTCAGAGCAAATTATAAAATACAGTTTCTTACGTACAAGGAGATATATGCTAAATTATAAGGTTAAGTCTTCATTAAATAGCTAACAATACACCAGCTTCAAAAATTAAAATATGTAGCCAACACAGTCACAGGTTCAGCAATTTCAATCTCTCATTTGAACTGGTGTAAAGGAATGGGAGAACAAACCTATTAATGTAATTTAGCGCTCTCCTGTGATATTAAATTCATGAAGGACAAGATTAAGAATACCAGAAAATCTGGGATAAATGTCTCCAAGCAGAATAACAGTACAGTTCTTAACCACATAAAGCAATTTACTTAGAAACTATTCTCATTTCCTGTTGCAAGCAATTCTGAATCAACTCATAAACTTGATTTAATTATAATTTCATTTGTAGAAACTGGGAATTTGAGCCTGAGACAACAGCAAATTGCTTGGGGCAACTTATAATAACCATGGAGCCCCAGTCTGAAATTACAGGTTATTTCACAGATGGATCAAAGACTTTTCAAATTTTACAGGTTACTTGGAGACTTTGTGCTCTTACTTCCCATTCCTATTTAATATATCTTTCTTGCAAAGCTTGACAAGGGAAAAAAAGGGACAATTCCTAATTGCAGCCACGTTAAGTCTTATTAATAAGAAAATAAAACTGAAGTAACTTGATCACTAAATGCCAGCCGTAGCAGTTTTCTGTTACCTCAGCTTCCATGAAATTTCATTGCAATTGTAAAGAAACTGAAAAACAAAACACTTTTCCCATGATGGTTAAAGTTAAGAATGGTTATATATGTTTTTTGGAATGCTGTTTTGACAAGAGCTGTGTCCTGAGACTTTAGCTAAAGTACAGCATGCCTCCCTCCCTTACTGAAGGGAATTGGCAACTGACAGATGATTTGAATTTTTTTCTGTTGTAGATTTGAGAGGAGATCACTGTCAACTATGGCTACCCTCCCATCAAAAAACTAAAGAGCATTTCTTTACGGTGCTCTTAATTTTGTCATAGCAACACCATCTCAATTTACCTGAGAATAACAAATCTTACAGGTAAACAGGGTAGCTTAGGAAAAGATTAAATTTATAAAGGGCATTAGGATTTTCTTTGAAGGCCCTTCAAAAACCCCCGCTATCCATAGCTCAATCATTGCATTATATCTTACAACATCCTGGATTGCCAAGGGTCCTTTTTGTAGACTTCTGCTCGACATCGACTACCATCATCCCAGAAATTATTCTCTCTAAACTGGAGGCCCTCACCCCACCGGTCCACAGACCAGCACTGGTCCATGGCATGCCAGAAACCAGGCCGTGCAAACAAGAGAAATCTCATCTGTGGGATGCAGGCAGCATGGGAAACCACGCCCCATCCAGTCCACAGAAAAATCTCTGTCCAAAAGGTTGAGGACCACTGATTTAAACTAATTCAACTAGCTGTGCCTGACCACACTTGTAGGTGAATTATAAGCTTTCTAACAGATAGAAAGCAGGTGAAGCTAGGCCTGTATTACTATTATCCTTCTCATCTTTCCTATTACCTTCTCCTACTGATATCTTATGGTTCATCACTTTGTTGTTTGTATCTACATTGAGAGGATTTTTCTAACCTAGAATGTATTAATGCTGCTTGCTTTTTTTGACTTAGCCAGAGGCAGAATGTCAGTCTTTTGTAGCTGTATCAAGCTCACCTTCTCCGGAGCCATCATATTGCTTGCCAAATTTTCATGCTAATAAGATTTGCTCTTATAACCTGTATTGGGCAAAGGCATAGACATTTTTAGATAACTCAGAAGCAGTTAAAGTGAATTGTTGGCCAGGGTTAAATATAAGTCTAAACCAAAGGAAAATACCAAGATGTGCCTCCTGACACAGGCACCAAGATAGACATCTGATTGAAGCTCTTGCTCTATAAGTAATCTTCCTATCTATTTGAGTACAATGTCTATTCAAGATGAGTAGGTGGAGCTCATCCAAATTGTGAGATTGTTGAGAAGCAGGAAGCTATTGTGAGTTGTCATATAATAGCTTTCTATATGGGACAGCTTTCCAGGGACATGATTCTAGCCCAAGCAGCTCTAAAGTTAAACTTAGATCATGGGTACCCAACCTCTGGGCCATGGACCAGTACAGGTTCATGGCCTGTTGGGAACCAGGCTGGACAAGCAGTGGGCAAGCAAGCAAAGCTTTATCTGCACATGTGTGGGAGCTAGGTTGCGTGTGAAACCACCCCCCTCCCCAGATCTGTGGAAAAATTGTGTTCCACAGAACTGGTCCCTGGTACCAGCAAGGTTGGGGGCCACTGACTTAGATCAAAGCATTTTTATTTCAAAATTTAGAGGCCCTAGAGAAGGAAGGGCTTACTCTCCCTACATCGAGAAACATTTTAGTCTGCAAAGAGGGCATGTCCCACAGAAGACACCCACCCACTATCCCATCCAAAGTGACAGTGGGTATTTACATAGAAATTCACAATTCAGTCACATTCCTAGCTGGCCTTCCATCTTGATGTGAATAGAGACTGATTTTAGAACTGTTGGGATAACACACAACAGTAGCACGAACGTAATGTGAGAGGGTTAACCTGCAACGCCCTACTTCTAATTCAGCATCCATTCCCCCGATGGTCCTTTCACATTTTAGAAGTGAACTGCTGTTGCCTACCATTAATAGTGTGCAAACACATCCTATTCTCTAGATGCCTGCATGTGAACTTCAGACAAGTCCTAAAAATAATATTCCTATTATCAAGAGCCAGGGTGTTGGTGGCAAGTCTAATTTTTTCCCCCTGCCAAGAATGTGAAAGCAAGTGTGTTGGAGACTGCTAATTAATTCATTGCCTATGCAAAGCGCCCGCTCTAAAGAATTGCTGAGGAGTTTTATGTCTGTGCATTTCCTAAATCTGAGACCCATTTAATATTCTAATTCCAGTGTTTCCATTTAATGCTAATAGATTTTATACACGAATATGGGACTATATTCTAACGGAATATGAATAAATCAAGCCAGGAAGAAAAAGTCACATTAAGAAGCTCCTCGTATCAGCTGAGATATGGAAGTGTCACCTCATCACGCTTCAGCCTATGGGCCATTTTGTTCTCATGCAGAGCAAACAAAATCCATAATATCTATTTATTTATTTATTAGTTAGATTTATATCCCACCTCTCTTCCCCCAACGGGGAACTCGAGGCGGCGTACAACAATAATAATGTGCCCTGAAACAATAAAAACCCACTCATTCACCACACACAATCAACCAGAAACAACCATAAAAAACGGCGGGGAGGTAGATCTTAACTCCACACCTTCCGACACAGCCAGGTTTTAACAGCTTTACGGAAGGTGGGCAAATTCGGGATGGTCCTAATGTCCGCTGGGAGCGAGTTCCACAGGGACGGCGCTGCCACAGAGAAGGTCTGAGCCTGCGGACCCGCCAGCCGGCACTGCCTGGCCGACGGAATCCGGAGCAGTCCCTCCCTGTGGGATCTCACGGGGTGATGGGAAGCATGTCTCGCAGATAGCCCGCTCCTAAGCCATGAAGGGCTTTAAAAGTATGGTCCACATTGTGTGTTTTTCATTCTTCATGTTTAGTAGCTAGTGATTTATAACAGAGATTGTGTTAACATCTAGACAAGATTATACTACCTATCTGAAATGGAGGAGGGGTGCAGAAATATATATCTCTACCTTTACCTCACGGGTGTCACAGCATCATGTTGCCATCACACGTTGCCATCACATTATGTATCGTGACGTTTTTCGCCTTTATGGAGCTGTGGTGGCGTGGCCCACACGTGACACATCCGGCCGCAGGCCGCCAATTGGACACCCCTGCTGTACCTCTATGAGCAGCGTGGTGGCCTAGAGATGGAGCTCTTGCCTCACAGTCGGGAGCCTATGAGTTCAATCCTCTGGGCACAAAGAGAAAATGTCTGCTGCGAACTCCATGTAGGCATCAGGAAGGGCAACCGGCCAGTAAACGCTCAGCTCCATTCAGTCGCCCTGACTCTATTTCAAACTTTTTTTTTCTGTGAAGAAGGTAGCTACCTGGGGAAGGCTCTAATAATGGAAAATATGGAAGGAAAATGAAGAGAAGAACAAACAACAGTGAGGTTAATGGTAATCAGTAATCAGGATTGCATTGTTGGAAGAACTGGAAGACTAGGCTGTGGACAAATCATTCTGGAGAAAATCTATGTCAATGATTTAAAACTTCTGGGCTTGGCATGCCCAACCTTTAGAAAATACCTAACAACTCTGCCATGTGCACCTACCACCATTCCCCCTGGAAAAAGAAAAACAATTCTTTACGGGGTTTTTTGCAGTCTGGCTATGTGTGATCTTGAGTATTTCATAAAGAAACTTCAAATAATTACAAAAATGAAATATGAGTAAAACAAACTCAGACACATGTAAAATAATGAAAAAAGAGCTATTAAACCAGTTTCATTATTAAAAACAGCATCATACAGCATATTAATCATACAGAATGAAAACTGCAATTATGCAGAAGTATAACAGAAAAAGTGAAAGAAAAAGTAGTGACTTAACAATAGAGAAAACAATATGCACACTGATAGTTGGGCTTAAATAGTGTGCTAAAACATTATTCTGCTTTTTAATAGTAGTTTTGAATAGAGCTGAAAAAAATGTGGAACATTGCGTTTTATTAGATTAACATCCATGAATTTTAATAGATAAGTCTGAAAATAAAGTAGGTACTTCGTACACCTCAAAGCCAAGAATTGGTACTAACTTCATCTGTCAATCAGGGGGGTTTTTTTGTCTTTTTTTAAATATTATCTAATGCCAAGGACAATATCTCGCAAAATGTATATAAAGAAAAAATAAATACGCATAAAGCCACTGCTAGATTCTTAAGGGTGGTGAAAGTTTCTGGTATTATTGTTTGAAATGATCCTTTGCTCCAGTCCTGGTCAAATAAACCTTCTGTTCCAGCTCCATATAACTCTCAGAAAAAAGAATGTCTATGCAGGACAACTCCAGGTTGCACGAGGCCTTCACTCTGGAAGTAACTTTGGAGAAAAGTAGTTTTGCACCCTCCAAAACATATGGAAAAGTCCAGTTCCCACTAATTTGTGGAGGGACCAGGGGCTGTGTAAGAGCCCACATCCTCTTCTGGGGCTTCCAGACAGTCCAGGGGCCATAAAAAGTACACCACGTTTTCGTGAGGCCTCTGCAACCTCAGAAAATCAAGCAAGTATGGGGCCTGCTAGTATTGAAAATGACATGGCATGTCACCTGTGACTGGTATGTCATAGGTTCACCATCACCCATCTATTTGGTTGCTAGGAGCCAAAAATGACTTGATAACATGTAATTAATCACACCTATTTATATGAAACCAAAAAAATCTTCATTAGTTCTTTTCTTTCCCACTTTGAAAGAGTGTCTTGTATTGTATAGATTTGAAATTTGGCCTTCTGCAGTGGGAAAAGAAAATGCGGAAAGTGGCTAGAATAGTAGAAGACTCTGTTCTTCCCTTGATTTTGAGAAACCTGGTTCTGCAATCTGCTCTCTTTCCTTTTTCTGAGGTAGGCGAGACTGAGAAGCCAGGTTGGGAAATCTGGGGGGCTGAAGTCAAATTGTGCAGCTGGTGGTTCCTCATCCTTCACTTGCAACAACCAACTGTACAACTATCACCTCAATAACCTCTCATGAACTTTTTATATTTGGTCTAGTGGTTAAGGTGCTGGCCTAGAAACGAGGAGATTGTGAGTTCTAGTCCCTCCTTAGCCATGAAAGCCGGCTGGGTCACTTAGGACCAATCACTTTCTCTCAGCCCGTCCCACCTCACAGGGTTGTCATGACAAAATCAGAGGAGGAAAGAGTGTTCAGTATGTTCACCACCTTCAGTTATTTATCAAAATAATAAAGGCTATTAATAAAGGGTACTAATAAAGGATATTAATAAAATAAAATAAATAAGAAAACGTGATTTATGCATGCGAAACGTAAGCATAGCAAACATATACTACAGATTTAATGTATTCATATTTAATAATGCCCTAAAGAATAATATTTTCCATTTTGAGGCTGATTCTTCTATACCTCTTTCCATTGCAGCTATTCTACAGAATACGGAATAATAAAATATGTTTCCTGTGAATATTTGCCATTTTCCTAACAGTCATGTATGGAACTCACCTTTTGATTTTTTTTTCCTCTTGTCTTTACAGTTTTAACTAATTCTTAAAACAAGTTTATCGAATGTAAGCTGTCCTGGGGCTAGAATGACATGGGGAGGATACCAGCATTATAAAGAAATAACATACTGAAGCAGCTCGCATTTGTTCCAACATGAAAACAGCTCCATTGTTGTTTTTTCTTGTGTGTTTCCAACAGGTGAAAGCCACGGATGCAGATGAGGGCGTGAATGGGCGCGTGTGGTACAGAATTGTCAGAGGTAAATAGATATTTGGGATACCTATATTTTGTAAGGACTCTTATATAAACGTTGAAACCGTACTGATTCCCATGCAGCCTAACTCCAGTTTCCTTGTTTGTATAGCTCTATTTCCATCCAGAATTAATTGAGACAAATAATCTGAGTGGATTCCACTTCTAATGAAATTACTGTGTAATGAAATTGCAATAAAGTACCCTTTTTAAAACCTGACAGTTCATAGCCTTTAATGTAGAGTACATGGGTACTCCACAAGCTATAACCATTTGTTCAGTGACTGTTTTAAATTACAATGGCACTGAACGAAGGAACATCAAAGCAGTCACATGATGTCTCACTGAATGGCCACTTTGCTCAACAACTGAGATACTGAGATATTTGTAGCTCAGGGGTTATGTGCACTGCCAAAACTGGTATCATTATATCTGCTTATCTTAACGTACTCTGAGAAGAATAAGCAAAGGGTTTGCGATAAGCAGGAAAAAATGGGGAAAGTGCTGTAGACTTCTTGCTAGCTCAGGATCTCTGTGCGATTAATTAAAGTGTGAATTGGAGGAGAGGAAATTGATGTTGTAGCAGCTCTTTAAAGCAGAAACACCGTTTTTCCAGGATTATGGAAAAGGAAGCCTGAAAAAAGTTGGGTTACTTTAAGGTACAGCGTAAAGGTGCTGTCCTTGTGCAACTTCTAAGTGCCCTCCCAAAGACATTTTGTGATCTTATAATCTCTCTCT
>JANHGC010006378.1:302330-316753 GCA_027560395.1 Boaedon fuliginosus | reverse complement strand
TATATCTATGGTGCGCATGTGCAATACGATGGGAGTTCCAGTACCTTTTTTTTTTAGTTCCGGTACCTTTTTTTTTTTAGAAAAAAAGCACTGTGAGGAAGTATAGACTTGCAAGGTAATAAGGGCATGTAGCAACTGATAATTGAACACACTGGAAACAGCTAACAACAATTGAATAGCATCCTAGTGGTTTTGTGAATCATTGTCACCCGATAATGATACATTGCATATGTTTGCACAACACAGACCAAGCTATTCTGAATGATTAACTGGAAAGCAAGCATGACTGCATGTCAGCTTACCGCATTCTACAGCTGGTTTAACAATGGTTGGTGACTTTCCTAGAATTAAGTACTGTGTTGAAATGGTAGCCATCATTTCCAGAGAGCACTAGTTGGAAATAGAAGACAACAATTATCCATAGCTAATTAATTTGTAAACAGCTCCTTTGCTGATCTCTATGCTGGAGAAGATGATTGTGGCATGCTAGAAGTGCTCTCCAAATTCATCCCATCCAATTTTTCATATACACCTATTAAGTGACAGGGATAAGAAAATATAGTTCTAGCTGTGTCACCATATGAATCAAGATGTTTTGTCTCTGTGTGTGCTGGGATTGAAGCAATGAACAAGGATAGCACTTACTCATACCGAACCACACAGCAAAGTATTAATCACAAAAATCAATGCAAGCAATAATTCCAGCCTGATAAATCTCCTCTATCCCCACAGAAATCACGTAACATTAAATGAACAATGGAAAGAATTTACAATCAATGTCAAGCCATTCTCCATAAACTTTGTTACATGAAATACCTTCATTATGGGACAGGTTATCAGAAAGGCATATCTCCACATTGAATGCCATGTGTAAGAAGAAAGGTGATGCTCTGCAAATGAAGGGTCACCTCTGGAAAAGGAGCCTAGTAGGACAATATCATGAAGGTTGACCTGATTCTTATTCTTCTGTGTGTAGATCAAACTTTAAATTGCCAGAATGAAGCCACCTTCTTGGCTTTGTCTTTGGCCAAAAACAAGTCATTATTGGTATGTGTTTCTGGTATTAGCCGACATACCAGCAGATGGGCCAGGCTCTGTGTTTCTCTGCATTCACACCACATGTTGTTATCCACCAACAGTCCCCACTTGAGCATATTACATTTAGGCACTCCAATTCTCTAAATATTCGAGTTCTTCCAATTAGTATAAAGGAGGTCATATCCTTCAGCCACCTCCTCCTTTAATGTTATTCCTTGCTCAACTTCTGGTTTGACTTTTGGCAGAGCTGGATGCTGGGTCCGCAACATTTGCAGATCCGCATCCAGGCTTTCCTGCCTGAGGGCTCCCCAAGGACCCTAAGGTGTCATGTATCAATGGTGAAGCGAGGTGGAATGGCCCAGCAGGTTGAGGGGAGCCAGATCTCCTCTGCCTAGTTGGGTATCCCTGAAGCCGACAGCAGATGAAGCAGCAGCAAGTATGGGCACCATGAAGCCAAAATCACTCTGGGCATAAGAATTGAGTAGGAGTGAGTGAAGAGCAATCCAGGATTGCATCAGGGTAAGAAAAACCATAGCTATCTTATCCAAGAAAATATTTTTTGAAGGGATTCTGGATTCTGGAGCCTAAATAGCGGCGAATGGAGCATTCTTCTATCTGGGATGAAAATACAGAAAGGGAGGGGCCACCAAACAGCTGACTGAAAGAGCTTGAAAAGAGGGAGAGTGGTGAAAAGCGAGGCGGTTCTTGTTTGATGGAGTTGTCTCTTCTATGTCGGGAATAATTGACACTTGTAAAAAAGCAATTGAGATGTTTGAAAATGCAACAGAAGAACCGGTTGGCAACACTTTGTGTGGGATGACAGTTACAGACAGAGTGGAAAGGGAAGGTGATATGGAAACAAGCTGGAATTAGAGGAGAAAGGATTTCCAGATGAGCCAGTGTATCACAGATGCAGTGCAACAATCGAAGGGTCTAGCCTATCAAGATGGATCAAAGATGTTAATGAAAAAGAAATTTTTGGTGTTGGTGGAAATAATGAAGATCCCCATATGGACCTTTAAAGGTTGAATCGCCAGTGGTGGAATGGGGGTGAGTCAGAAGGAAAAAAATGATGAGAAGGAAACAAAGACACAGAAGGGACTGAGAGACAAAATGGAGAACTTAGCCTGTGGAGACCGATAAGTTTGGAAAGACGAGATGATGGTTGAAGAGGAAATCCATACAAACAGAAGCAGTTTGATTTTAAGATAAACATAATATAGATCAGAGAGAGAAACATTAAAATATTAATTTAGTAATTTGTTAATAAAGGATTTGTTGAAATAGAAGTTGAAGTAATGTTATTCCTTGCTCGATGGTCACCTTCCTTCATCTTTTAATTCAATTTTGTTCTTGTGTACCCTCAAGATGTTTGTTCTTCCATAAAGATGTTCCTAGATTAGGCTTGGGGCATTATGTCTGTTCAGAGGATGTGGGGGATCATTCTCTTGCTTGGTTCTCTCAGCATCTTGCCCATGTTCCGCAAGGCTTGCCCATGTTCCGCAAGGCTGTGAAGACCTGGCTTTGCCGGCAAGCGTGGACTTGACCATCTGTCTTTCCTGCCCCTGGTGTATGGTTGAGTGAATGAATGGATTTTTTGGATTTTACTGTATAGGACATTGTATTTTTATTGCATTGTTTTGGCCGCCTCGAGTTCCCCAACTGGGTGAAGAGAGGCAGGATATAAATCAAATAAATAAATAAATAAATAAAATAAAATCTACTGCTATTGTTCCCCTGATCCTAGGTGGGGTAATGCCAGTGAGAGGATATGTTTTCTCAATTGGGGTAGGTTTGAGACAATCTGTCACTAAGCATACTGCTGAGTGCTTAGTGCTTACAGGTAACTAGATTTAGCATTTGAAAAGAGATACCTAGTTGGAACTAGTATTATTGTTATTGGCAAAAGGCAAAGATGTTTCTAACATTTTCCCCCAAGAATTTTTAATATATTCAGATGTATTCAAAAAGCTTGTTCTTGCTCAATGCTGTTTCTGTATTTTATCTTGTTTTCATAAAATACCCAAGAATTTTTTTTGTAATGGCAGCACTGAAGTCTTTAAAATTCCTTAAGCATTCTTATGGGTCATATTTCAGATGGAATCATAATGAGATTCAATAGGGTTCCCTTTGTACAAATTCTGGTTTATGGCTTGTCACCTGCATGAATCAAACTTGGCATTACAATATGATAGAAAAAGGTTACCCTTGCATTATACCTCCTGAGGTCTGGCTCTCCTTGGCTGGAAAGTGCTTTTTCTTTAGGCTGAGTGATAAGCTTTGCCTCCGTTTTTAGGATTCCATAATGTGCTAAGCAATGAATAATAAAACATGCTTTATTGAATACTTGTGCAGAGCGGCATGTATTTAGCCATCTCCGTGTTCTTGAGGTACAAATAAACTTCCACTTCTGAGGATTCAATAATAAACAAAAAGTTAGAACTGAGGAAAGCTAGCTAAGCTAAAATTAAAGCAATTTCAAGTAGCAGGGATGAGAAGCTGACATTTGAAAGTGGTGGACAGAAATAAAAGCTGAGAAAACTCCAAAGAGAAAAATAAGCAACATTCTTAGAGCTGAGCTCATTCCTCCACCCCCGAAAAACCATTAAGAAGACAGCATTGATCAGAATTGAACAGTGATCTGAAACAAAACGAATCCCAACTTTTCACTGAAACTTACTGAATCTCTTGAGGCTTAGCAACAGATCAATGGCATCGAGTCACACAGAATCATTGAGAGCAGAGGACTTTACTGACAAAACAGTAAAACTGTTTTTGTGTTCAATTGTTAATAACTATGCCAGAAAATTGGGTTTTCCAAAGATAAAGGAGGTTTGAGTGGCCCTTTACACCCTGTTCCACAATCTCAACTTCATACAGTTAAGGATAATGTTCTAGATTGCAGTCACTGATCTGTAATATTGGAGTCATACTGGCTGCACAACACACATACACACCAAAGACTATTCCCAGACAGAAGAGGGGAGTCTACTTCTTGGCGTTCAGACTTCCCCACCTATCCAGAAAATAAGCTACTGTTTCAGTTGTTAATTTTTAAAGATTTGTTTTGTTCTGTGGGCTTGATGTGTGGTTTATTGTTCCTCTCTCTGAGCATGACCTTAGTCTCAGATTCTACTTAAAAGTGAAAAAAAGAAAGTATTTTGCTTTGCTTCTAAATTTGGTATTATTTACATTCCTATCGGTGCACTCTGTGCACTGTTGGTCTCAATCTGTATGGTGTGCAGTACTTATTCTATCCTAGCTGTTCCTCTGCAAATAATTTTGAGTGATTTTTGGAATATAGGAAATTATTAAAGGCAGAAATTAAATTTATGCAGACTAGTCACATTGATTGATTAAAACGAAGTCACATTTTATTTTGGATAGCAGGTACTCTGATAATACTTATGTGATTAAATTTGTATGCATGTTTATGGACTAAGGAACACTATTTTTGGTATTGTCCTTTCAACCAAACTAGAGCCGAGAAATGCCCAGACGCTTTTCTGGAATGGCTGACTTGTTCCAATGTATGTCATTACATCTAAGGAAAAATCCTGCAAAAGCAGCTCAGTTATTCTTTCTACAATTCATATTAGTGTCAGGGGTCTAATGGGTAGATCATTGATCCTAGCCACATGGTGAAAACATTGCAGGCAACATATAATATTTTTATACTAATATAGAAGGGTACAAACCCCAAATCTGATAGGGAGCTCTGGGATTTGCAAATTATTCCCAATGTATCTGAAGGATTTCCTTGGGGTTGTCTGTTTATAGCATATAGCGGTGGATTTGTGGATGTTTATAGTAGAGTGATACATTTGGAAAGGCATTCCCAGAAACCAGTTTCTGCTGTCTTCTGAAATAATTGAAGCTTTTAGTTTGTATATAAGTCAGCCAGTGTGGTATAATGAGAGCCAATGCAATATCATGGTTAAGGTGTTGGGTTTGCTATGGGGAGACCTAGGATCAAATCTACCCGCAGCCCCCAAAACTTGCTGGATGACTTTAGGCAAATCATTCTCTTTCAACCCAGCTTGTCTGGCCAAATTGTTGTAGTAGGAAAAACAGGGAGCATTAAGTGTGTCCTTTTGAGCTCCCGGACAAAAAGTAGGAGATCCATCAAGAAAATAAAGTTTTCTTACTTGAACCTATCAAATAAAGGACTAAATCAAATGTTGCAGATAGTATTTATCAACAATCCATGCTGCAAATAAGGCATAGTTTTCTACTTCTAGTGTTGTATAATTCTTTCCACCAACTCCTCTTCCTGAAACCCCCATAAGTTCTGATATCTCGATTCCAAATTCAAGGGTTCAGATATTACAATTACAATATAGTAATTGTTTCATGGTTCTATTGATATAAGTCCAAAATGCATTAATACCTAGGGCAAACAACACGAATTACATTTCCAGCAACAGGATGTCCTTAATCAACCCTTATGGAGCATTCTCTTGAGATATCCAGTATATATGAAACAACATTTTTGTTGTATTGGTTTCATTTTGAGATAATAGGAAATCAATTTCACATTATTTAGTGCAACACTCTATTGGTTTATCAGACATGACTTTGAAACTTGTAATTCCATGATTCTGTAAATAATTAATATCAATTTCATCAGCTTCCTTCAACTTCTATAAGAAAGAGTTAATTATTCAAAAATATCTAATCACCATTGAAGTAGCAATCATATCTGGAAGTCCTAAAGCAAATTAAAAATGTTTCATTTGCGTAAACTGTCAAGACGTGCTTTGAGAAAAAAGCAGTTCTGAAAAAGCTTTATAAATAGATACTCAGAACTGACTTGATTCAATTATTAATGAAAACACACTTTATACAGGTCCAGATCCAGTGGTGGTATTCAGCCAGTTCTGACAGGTTCTGGAGAACCGGTAGCAATAATTTTGATTGATTCAGAGACCACCTCTGATTGGCTGACACCAGTAAATTCCACCTCTGATTGGCTGACAGCATAGCCACGCCCACCAAGCCACACCCACAGAACCGGTAGTAAAAAAAATTGAATACCACTACTGTCCAGATCCTATTTTAAACTAAGGTGTAGCAGAACCTTTTTATGGGCACATGAATCCTTTTTTTCACTCCAGCAGAACAGCAGACATGCCATGGCCCTAAAACCCCATACACATAAATAAATAAATAATAAATACTTTAATTTGCATGCCGCCCAATCCTGCAGGACTCAGGGCGGCTCCCAGCATAATAAAAACACATATTGTACAAACATTTAAAATCCCCATAAAATTACAAATTTATGGTGGGTTAATCTAATCCAGCTCATTGGAACAGCTAGGTCTTGAGTGCTTTGCAGAAGGTTCTCAGGTCTGGGATGCTCTGGAGCTCCGGCGGTAGATCATTCCAGAGGGTGGGGGCTGCTGTGGAGAAGGCCCTCCTCCGTGGGATTGCCAGGCGACATTGGAACCAGCCTCGTGTCGTCTCCCGACTAGCCAAAACCAGCCGGGAGGGGCACGGGCCCAATGAACAGGTGGAGGCACTCCTAGCTACCATGGCCTTGTCCACTTCCTCAGGGCTAACAGAATCAAACTTATCCCAACTAACCAGACTAAGACCTGCCCCCAGAAACTCTGTAGCACTTGCCCAGTTGGAGTCCAGGTCTGTCTGGATCTGAGCGACTTTTTCTGACAGATATCGGCTAAATTCCTCAGCATGTCCTTGCAAAGGTTCATCCATTGTTCCCAGGTTTAGAAGGGAACAGGTCACCTTAAACAAGACAGCTTGGCAGCAATCTGCAGATGCAATAAGAGCAGAGAAGTGCAAACACTTTGCCGCCCTTATCACCACTAAGTAAGTCCTAATGTATGCTCTTAATAGTGTTCGGTCAGATTCTGAGTTACTGGTCCTCCAATGATGCTCTAGACGCCTCTTCTGGTGCTTCATCTCCCAGAGCTCCTTGGTAACCATACATTCTGGCCAGCTTCTCTATCCAGATGGTAACCCAGTTCAACTTGTTTTAGTATGGCACATGATTCATTCTACATCCTCCCTTTATCTGAGCAATCTGGAACACCTCCAGTTATCTAGTACTTGAAAAAAATGGAATGACATTATTATTACTACATTATTATTAGATTTTTAAAATCCCACTTTTATTATCTTCTATAAGTTACTAAAGGTGTTGAACATACCTAATATTTCTTTCTCCCCCTACTTTCCCACAATAACAAACCAGTGGAGTGAATTGGGCTGAGAGTGATTGGTTCAAGTCAACCACCTGGCTTCATGGCTAAGGCAGGACTTGAACACACAGTATCCTAGCTTCTATGCCAGCATTACACCAAACTGGCTCTCATTATGATGCCTATAATTTAATGTTTAATCAGAGCATGATATTTGCAGGCATAATGGACAATTTTTAAATGCTTTCATTCATAACATAATTTCTAGGCTATTTTTATTGTGATACATATCATATCATTTCATTCTTTAATGTTGTTTGTATTTGTACTATTCTTTTTATTATTAGTTTACCATAATAAAATAAAATTGAAAAATGTTTATGGTTTCTAAAAGTCCAATAAGAGTACACTCATTCCCCCTCCTCTCTGTTATTTATGGCTAAAAAGATAATGTACTAAACAGTGTGATTTACTGCTTATGGATTGTATTAGTGTAAATAAATATTCACTCAGTGAACAAGATACATGCTCTCAAGCACATGTAATAAAGGCAAAATATACTCAAGTGTGTAACAGGAAGGGGTTTGTTATGTCTCTAATGGCATAATCAGGAGAGCAAAATGTGTTCAGGATGCAATGCTTGAGGGAAATTATTTGTATTAATTATTCAGAGTTATAGCCACTTCGAGTTCCCCTTGACTGGAGAAGAGAGGCGGGGTATAAATCTTATAAATCCGAAATTACATTTTGGTCAAAGCATACTGTATATTTATTACTGACATGATGGTGGGATTATACTCTTCCAAAATAAAATTCTTTCAATCTTTGCAGCACCCCTGCAATTTAGGAGGAAAAAAAAATTGTTATATACATATTTAATGTAGACAACCTTACAAATGTGTAAAGGGTCAAAATAGTAGTACTGATAGTTGCACTGATCAAAACTACAGTTGGGTTTTGTCAGTTCTGATTTTTCTATGAAAAAAAAAGATATCTGATGCCAGGATTCTCAAACTTGGCTTCATTAGCTCAGTTCTGAAAATGCTGTTTTTGTATGTTCATATCTGCTTACATTTGATTGTATCATTGGTTGTGTTTTTTTGAGGATGTAGCTTTGAAAAGCTGAATATATAATGAAAAAGTAAAATAATAATTCCAAGGTGTAAAAATTGTAGAAGCAATTAGGACCAGGGAAAGGGAAAGATATTCAATTAAAGACATTTATTATGGTTCTGTAGTTCTTTTATTTCCGCATTAATACTGTTGGGGTGAAACCAAACCTAAAGGATACAGGTTTAGCAGGAAGAAACAAAATGTTATTATCCCCACTTGACCCTAAAAATGGCAAAGCAGATACAGGTAATTCTTGACTTACAACAGCTTGTTTAGTGACTGAACTAAACTGTACTAAAACTTATGACCATTTTCACACTTATGACCATTGCAGCACCCCATGGTCAACGTGATTCACATTTGAATGCTTGACAAGTGATTCACATGATTTATGACAGTTGCAGTGTGATGGAGTCTCACAATTATCTTTTGCAACATTGTGGCAAGCAAAGTCCATGGGAAAGCCAGATTCACTTGACAACTGTGTCACTAGTTTACCAATTGCAGTGATTCACTTAACAAATATGGCAAGAAAAGTCGTAAAATGGGGCAAAACTCACTTAAATAATTTCTCAGCAACATAAATTTTGGGCTCAAATTTGGTCGTGAGGGACTGCCTGTAATAGAAGCATCTGTTGGGATTTTGTTACAGTATAAACCAGAAGCCATAGCTTGTTTTCCTTCTAAAAAGATAGAGTTGGATGCCAAGGTTTGCTCTGACTGTGGATTCTTAATTAAGACCAAACCAAAGTTCCCAGTTTCCATATGATGTCAAAGAAACAAAAGGAGTAATTTCCATGGCTTTTTTTTATTCTTCCAGCTGTTATTATCAGCTGAATTCACTATAATATATGGAATGAGTAAGCAATGAAGGACCAAATTAGTTCTAGAAGCCAGAACAGTTGATGTATCATTATATCTATTGTGAAATGTCACGCCACGACCATCAACATTATAGTTAATGATAATATGTAGGTTAAGCATGTCCGAATTAAGTAAGTGCCTTGTCGGGCTATTTTCTTTCTTGTGGCCATCCTCTATATTTCTCAATTATTTGTAATTGCCTTGTGAATCTCAGTGAATCTTCTTTACACAATATCCATTGGGTCCAGAATGTTCAGCAATGATGACGCCCAAACCAAGTTCTTTTTTACAATTTACTCTAAAAGTACAAGGAAAGAGCTGATATAATCATAATGTAAAATAGTAAATAACACTCCCAGAAGTCTAATAAGTAATCTTAGAAAGAGTGCAGAGAAGAGCAACTGGGATGATTAAAGATCTGGAGACTAAAACATATGAAGAACGGTTGGAGGATTTGCATATGGCTAGTCTATAGAGAAAAGAAGGACTGGGGTGGGGGTGGGGGCATGACAGGAGTATTCCAGTATTTGAGAGGCTGCCACAAAGACGAGGGCGTCAACTTATTTTCCAAAGCACCAGAGGGCAGATCAAGAAACAATGGATGGAAACTAATCAAGGAGAGAAGCAACCTGGAGAAACTTCCTAACGGTGAGGGCAATTGACCAGAGTGGTCACATCGTATTATATGACCGGGAACAGAAAAGAAAAACTACGATACCCAACAGCCTCAGCGAGAGTCCCGGAAATGTTCTCCTGCCGCGCGCTCCACCAGGACGCTGAAAGAAGGACCGCGCGGGTAATTTCGAGCCCGGCGGGGCGGGAGAGATAAAAGTTTGGGTAGTTCTAGCTGAACGTGATGTCTTTCCCGGTGACTGAATTGCGGTGGCCCAAACACCTTCTCCCGCTGGAAGTAAGTAGAGGCGGAAGGGAGCCCGACTTAAGGCGCGGGCTGCGTGCATGGCATGAATGGCCTTAACCGGCACGGAAGTACGTGTCCCTGATCCCAGAAGGGGTGATGGTCTAATGAGAAAAGTGCTTGGGAATGTGTACAACGCGCCTTTTCCTTCTGCGAAAGAGCTAAGCTAGAACCTCGGCGTCGCTTCCGTTAAAAGTTTCAAGAAAGAAGGTTAAAAACGAATGCAAACTAACGTAAAGGAAGGAAGGAAAAAGAACGAAATCAAAGAAAAAGCTAAAAGCGCAAGAAGGAAAGAAAAAAAAATTAGAAAAGAAAAAAAGATAGAGAAGTGGCTTCTGATCTTCTTTGCAGCGATTATAACTTCAGTTATCAATTTAGCGCGTTCCCTAAAGTTACAACATGGCTCTTTTTCATAATCTTGTATAATTATCAAAAACCATACATCATAACTTTATTTTGTTTTTGCTTTATGCCAAAAGAGGTTTCCAGTCAGCAATAAATGTAAATATTCTCTTTTCTCTCTTCAAATAAATCAGTTTGGCCATCTCAGCAAGTTAGTGTCCTTTCAGAAAATCTGGCAGGACTTATATTTTCAGTGAATAGTGATTGGAAAAGGCAAAATCTCTTTCAATTTGCTCCTGAGTTGTGGTATCTTCTTAACAAATAGTGCTCGAAAATGATTGGCTTCTGCATTTTTCCAGACTAGACAACAGCTATAGTATTACTCCCTCCCCTCCCATGATCTCTCATTCCAAGTACTGAACACTCACTTAAACTACAACAGTAATTTTTGGCATCTCAGCTTTTTAGTTCTGCTAGTTCTCCTTAGTAAAATATTAACTGTAGTTACATAATGTGATTTACATAAGAGACAGCAAAGAGTTGTCTGGATATGATACCATAAAATGTAAATGAAACCTGTATCAAGCCAAAACAGAAGCAGCAGGGTATTAGGGGCACAGATGCCATGTAGTCGGTGGGAGAAATGTGATAGATTTGTCTGGAATTCTGTAGTTGTAAGAAGCAAGCTACTTTCAGTTTAGGAAATAACAATGCCATGCTTCTGAACAACAGCATTCTTAAAATATTAGTTGATATTTGATCAAATAAGAGTCACTGGTCTGACAGCTATTCAAATAGAATAAATACATAGTTGTTTAGCTGACAGGCCATTTATTTATATTTATTTGGCTGATTGAATGTGTGCCAGTTATAGGTTTAACTATATTGACCCTATGCAGGTTGCTTCCAACATGCAATGATGCTGCATGTAAAACAGTGGTTCTCAACCTTCCTAATGCCGCGACCCTTTAATACAGTTCCTCCTGTTGTGGTGACCCCCAACCATAAAATTATTTGGGAACACATATATGGGAATATGTGTTTTCCAATGGTCTTAGGAGACCCCTGTGAAAGGACCGTTCGACCCCCAAAGGGGTCCCGACCCCCAGGTTAAGAACCATTGATGTAAAAGAAAGACACTGATTACACTTCCATTTCTGTCTCAGGCTGCATGGCCTGCTGGGCTTAATATCCTTGTGCACCCATAAGAGTAGGTAAAGGCTCTTGCATGGTTGGGAAGAAGTCCAATCTCATTAAAGACCTTCCACTATATCTTCTAAAACTGTTGGTGTTAGAGATAAGCATACCTAGATTCATAATTACAATGAGATGAAAATATCTGTAAAGGGATGCGCTTTGTTGCTAAGAATATCAGTTTGAAAGTCATAAATAAAAGTTAAATTTAGATATTCTTGAGAACCTTTAAGCTGCAGCAACTTCATACTTTAGATGTCTGGGACAGAGAAAATTGATGGTATCTGCATAAGGCCACACCGAATTAGTTCAAAATCTGTTAGATCAGCTATACAATTTCATTATCTGATTTTTAAAATTTCGGTGTATTGCAGAATGCTGGAAGAGATTGGACTCAGGGTATGGAGGGATTTGGTTTGATCACACTGAACTCACAAAATCTGCATGACCAAAGTCAGAATAGAATGGGGCAGTGGATCTGTTTGTGTCCTGTTGGCCGCCGGCCCCTCCAGCAGCCAAATTGGAGGAGCAGGTGTGGGAGTCAGGGTCAGCATCAAGGCAACCTGAGAGCTCCGAGGTGGAAGAGGGAATGGAGCTGGCAGAGAGAGAGAGAGAGACAGAGGTGGAGCCTGGGCCATCCGTCAGCCCTCAGATGGAGACTCAGCAGCCCCTAGTCTGGAGGTGGCTGATGAGGAAGAGGAGGAACAGCTGAGTCCAGTGCCTAACGCATGGATGCTGAGAAGGCAGAGGAGGGGAGAGCAGTGGAAATCCATGGGCAGATCCTTGGGAAGGAAGAGCCACTGCTGCTAGCAAAGCCCCATCCTAGCTCTGGGGATAAAAGGCAAGGGGCAGAGATGAATAGATGCGGCAGACAATTATTCATCTTCCAGCCAGCCGGACTTGTTAGCATGCGATGAGAGAGAAACTTTTTCCCGGGGATGCCGCCATTCCTAATAAAGGAATCCTTGAGTTAACTTGAGAGGGTTTGGGGAGCTGGGTCAGAACAGGTTCTCAATCTTCACCATGGACCTTTTTTAAATCCCTTTTGTGGTCACGGACCACTAAGGCTTATTATTTAAATCATAACATTTCTCCAAGCTTTTGCAGACCCCCTGTTATGACTTTGTGCCCCTCCCTCTGAGATCTGAGGACCACAGGCTGAGAACCTCTGGATTAGAGGAAGAAAATTAAGCCATTAAAATTAGGTTCACCCTGTTACCGATATGATTTCAAGTTGCAGATGGAATTTCTAGGGTGCTGGTATAAAGAAATAGAGTAACCATTTGTTTTTTTTTTCATTCTTAGCTGTGCATTTAATTCCTTGGACAAGTTCTTAAATTAACTTAAATAGTTCACGTAGTATAATTTTAAGCAGCATAATGCTCTATCAATATTATTAAACCACACTCCCAGTGTTGACTGTAGTCATTGGGAAATGGGTAGAAGTAGACAGAACAGGTTTTTTACGCTATGACCTTACAGAAAAGAATAGGAATTACATTCAGTTTGTTATTTTTTCCAGAAAGTACTTTTGCAAAATGACTTTTCAGCTTACTCTGTATATAAATACTGTAATTTTTAAAATGTATTTCAGGAAGTTGATAACTTGTTGCGTTGTGGGATATGCTTTGATTACTTCAACACTGCGATGATAATTCCACAGTGTTCACATAATTGTAAGTACAGAAATGGTTTCCTTCCTTTTGCCTTTTTTAAAATATAATTATGCATTTGGTCTCATTATTTGCTATGATGAAGACATATGTAATGCTTGGCTTTTAACTGTTGAATTATTTTAGTATTTATTTTCAGCTGTATTTTTAGCTTTCTTTATTCTTAAATTTTGATAGCCATCTTAAGTACTCATAAGAACAGAAAGGCATAATGCGTCTTGAATTATACCCAGAAGATTATAGGGAACCAGTGTTCAGTGCCCAGATTCTCTCAGTGTACTTTCTCCTTGGAACTGAATGATTACAAGCAATCACGTTTGATGGTATCAGCATTCTGACATTGTGTGACGCCAGCTCACCAGATGGGAGTCTTCCCCATCCCCCAGCATTTTCATGGGAATGTTGAATAGCATGGAAACAGTATGAAAATGGAACTAGAATAAAACATTCCAGCCAATGGCAATTCAGAAGTTTGCCATATTTGGGGATAAATAAACAAGAGTATATGTTTTGGTTCCCCAACTCAATTTTACTATTAGTTCCTCAGAGAGTTCATATAGTAAAGCATGTTGTAAATGTGAGTTAGAGCATGAGGTGGGTCATATCAAAGAAAAGTCAGCCGATCAATATTTGTGGATATAAATGAACTCTTTTACACTCTTTGATAGGCATTATTTGTTTGTTTGTTTGTTTGTTTATTTGATTTATACCCCGCCTCTCTTCCCTGGTCAAGAGGAACTCGAGGCGGCTTATAACATAATTAAAACAGTTTGTACAATATGCATTTAAAAAACAATTTACGACCAATAAAATCAATAATACAATCACACCACAGGCAGTTATTCATTCATCCAGCGGGGGCATCACTTCCATGCCTGCCGACAGAGCCAGGTCTTAATGGCTCTGTAGAAGGCCAACAGACGAACGGTTCGGATCTTGACAGGTAGCTGATTCCAAAGGGTCAGTGCCGCCACAGAGAAGGCCTTTGACCGGGGACCCGCCAGTTGGCATAGTTTAGCTGACGCGACCTGTAATAAGCCGACTCTGTGGGATCTAACTGGGCGCTGGGAGGCATGAGGTGGCAGAAGGCGGTCTTGAAGGTACCCCGCTCCTAAG
>JANHGC010006378.1:269494-282214 GCA_027560395.1 Boaedon fuliginosus | reverse complement strand
AGCCTGGTGGGATTCGATCTGACAACCTGCTGAACAAGTCAGCAGAGACTGCAGTGCTGCATTTAACCACTATGCCATCTGGGCTTTTTTCTTATAAATAAAATCTGTTTGCTTATTTATTTCACTTCTGACCAGTTACATGAAAGGACTTTAGAATACATACTATAGGATAAGTAATAAAAACAATAAAATAATTAAAACATTACACATTGATTAATTGATGAAGTGCTATCTAGTTGTCAATTCTTAATGACCAAATAAATTTTCTCCATGATAATCTGTCCCTAATTTAATCTTCCAAAGGTAAAACAGTAACAGTACATCAGCAATATCATCAGTTAAAATCTATAAAGCTATTTTCCCCCTAATGGCCAGAAAAAAAAAAAACATATGACCAATATAATTTTTCATATGAGCATTTTGTCTATCCATCCTCCTACTGTGATTTTATGGAAATTAGTTTTAAGTACATATAAAACATATACAAATAAGATAAAAATGATTTTTATTGAGATAAAGTAGAAGATAAAATGTTCCAATATTTTCATAATTTCTTTTACCTACTGTAAGTCCTGTACCCTGAATATAGCTGTATAGAAAAACCTGTTGGAGAAGCCAAGCATATATTAGATGATGATTTGATATGTTCCCCCACAATTTAAGATGAACTTATCAAAAATAGTTGATTGGTGGGAAGTTGTAAACCGACCAGAAGGTAAAACATTTAAAAGTACCGTATATTAAAAAATAAACTTTTATAACATTTTTAATATTGTTGCTTTTTTCTGCCAGTGGTACATTGTTTGTGGAGCCTTTCATCATCTGTATGTGTATGACAGGGGTGTCAAACTCATGTCACGGCAGCATCATGTGATGTAACTTTTTCCCCCTTTGCTAAACCGGGTATGGGCATGGCTTGCATGTGACACAGCCAGCCCGCGAGTTTGACAGCCCTGGTATATAGAATGATCTTTTGGGATGTTTTTAAATATAATGGTAAACCTTAGCTTCTCTGGGTTTCTTCTCTTTTTTTTAGAAGCATGTTAAGAAGGCAGGAGCCTTTTACTTTTGATCAGTTTCCCCCCTCTCTAATGATCTTTTCCCATTTTTAAATGTTAATGGAGGACCCCCCTCCCACGAGCTTCTGCTTACGTGGGTTATATTGATCAATATTTACCAACATTAAAAATTAAAATCGATGCATTCACTGGCATTAGCTCTTCACACGATTGTTTAATGGGATTTTAATATTGTATTATTTTTTAACATAGGCTGGGAAATAATTTTGATATTTGGTGGTATCCGCAGCCGTTTTTAGGACCACACATGGAAACATTGCTTTAGATGAATTGCAGTTTTATCTATTATTCAGATTTTAGTGCTATGGTTTATCTGTGTATAAGAAAATGAAAGTTTTAATTATCTTGTTTTGACATCATGGGTGTCTTAGGGAGGTGGCAAATGATGCCCCACTTGAGTCAGATATTGTGATATGATTGATACAAATTACATAATTGTTTGATGGGTCAATGCATGTGTTGTTATTTGATATCAGGATGGTATGTTACACATGTTGCTGTTTGACATTGCTACATTTCAATTTGTAGTTTGTTCATAGTGCAAAATGTAATTATTGTAAAGCAGGAAGAAAAGTTTTCTTTCTTCTGACTGCATGAGCATGGAGAGGTTGCATAAATTACCATCTGAATGTACACACATAGCTCTTAATTTAGCTGGATTTTTAAGAGTTGTATAAATCCATCCATCTGCAACTACTAGCCATGATGACTAAATGACTTTATAATTCTGATTTCAACATTCTAGGAACAAATAATTTGGGGTGATCATCACCTTTAAGGCCCAATTGTGAGCTCTTATTTATTTCATCTTCTTCTGAATGTTAACAAAAGAAATACTATCATTGGAAAAAAGCAAGTACTATAGTTTCGTATTAAAAATCTCAGTGAAAATTGATAAACATCTAGTTGAATGAAATTGTTACTCGGCTGGCAGTAATAGGAAATTATGAGACCATGTTTTAAATTATTTCTGATGGAATTTTTACATTCCTCATACTCCTACTCTACTCATCTTAAAAGTTTGAAATTTCAATTTAATTATTAGTTATGTATGGAAAGGTAACACTGAATTTTTCCTCACTCTGCATGGCAAGTTGAATCATAGATATAAAATGTAACGATAGCTTTAATATACTTGCTTTTATCTTACATCAGCATCTTTGCTCATTTGATTGGGAATATCATGTTTTTGCTCTAGCAATATTATTGCTTCGATGGAGTTGACATTGAAATTTTGCTGACTTATGAGTGTAAGTGGAAACAGGGAATAAAGCAATACATGAAAGAAAAAAAAAATCTGCATTTCATTTTCTACTGCTTCATAATAAAAGAAATGAATGGGGTAGTAATTGTGCCAGCTGCAAGATAAGCAATTTCAGTCTTAGTTTTTTTTTTTACTGAGAATCAAGAAAACGATTTCACTTTGTTAAGGCTGGCAGAAATCTATTTGCATTGTTCTTTTTAGTAATACATAAGAATATACCGGGAAACTGTTCATACTAGCTTCATTATAAAAATTGGGTCATGTCTTTTTTTGAAGACGCTAGCTTCATTAGCATTTGGTGATGAACTTATTTGGTGATGAAATTATATAAATTCAAACCTAGTATCTTCTGGATATCTTCGACTGAAACTTCTATCACCACTTCTGGAGGGCACTGGCTTGAGAAGAATCCATTTACATGTCTACATACTTTATAACAGCAAATATCCCCTCCCCCCAATGAAAGTTCTTATAATTTAGTTACAAGGTAATTTAGTTACGGCCCCAGACCTGGAATGATCTACTTCCGGAGCTCCAGAGTGTCCCAGACTTGAGACTCTTCCGGTGAGCGTTGAAAATCTGGTTTTTCCGGCGGGCCGGACTAGCTTGACCCACCGAATTTTAGTAATTTTAAGGGATTTTAATGTTTTAATATTTTTATATTGTTTATATATTTTATCAATATTGTGAGCCGCCCTGAGTCCTATGGGATAAGGCGGCCTACAAATACAAATAAATAAATAAACAAATAAAATAGTTTATAATCTGATATGGTCTTGTTTAAATGTTTCAGTGGAGTGTCCTGTCTGTGGGGTTCCTGTTCAAGAACTACATATAAATAACCACCTTGATAGTTGCCTGACAAGAGATGAGAAGAAAGACAGTCTACGAAGGTAAGGTTCTTGAGTGTATGAATCCTAAATACTATCCACATTTAACTTCAGCAAGAAAACAGTGCCAAATTGGGTCAGTTCTTTTTGTTTTATCCAATGGCCTTTGAATAATGTTTTTAGGTATAAAAACAATATTAGAGAGAAGTTCCCAGAAAATGGGCTGCAACATGAGTCTGAAAGCTTGGAAGACAAAATCTCTGATCTCGATGACCGACCCAGATTGTATCCTAAAAGAGTATTAGTACACTGTCATCAATAGAATAATAATTTATGCAGATTTGTTTGGATTTTTTGGACAAATGCAAGTCCTACTTTCTGGAGCGTTGGTATTTGGAGAATAGCTGAAGCAATGTTAGGGCCTTTTTAGTAATATTTTCCAGCAGATGATTTTTCTTTTCTACACTTCCATCAAGGAGGCAGCTAAAACCATTCACTTTCTTTTAGTCCTTTGTAGATGCTGTTTTCGTTTCGTCTTGAGGTTTGATGTTACTATTTGTAATATCCTCCAAATATGATTATGAAGTAATTACTCATCCTGTGCACAGCAGAATGACACAGTTGAATCTTGGAAGGACGTGATTGGCATATATTTATCCCTCTCACAATGTTAATAATCAATACAAATATAATTGAAATATGGTACAAGGGGCCTAGCAGGTCGCACAATATTGCAGCAAAGCCTCCCCAAATACATCCAAAAAAGATACAGTTAGTTGAAAGGGGAGGACAAATTGTTTCAAATTTTCATATTTGCTGGGGCTATACATCAGAACATGAACTCAGGAAGAGGGCTGCTGGTTCCAGTCTGGTAATATTTTGCATTTGATTTCAAACAGCTCCTAAATCATTCTCAGTTTAATGTTCCTAAGCTTATAAATAAGGACAGTAATTTATTAAGTTGCAGCGTAGAGCAGTATCTCGTGTTCCACAAGAGATCATTAAAGCTTTCGCAAGAAATACACTTTGAAACTTTTCATGCTCTGCAATGCTCGAACGTGCAATGATAAGAATTTTCATGTGCTACGAGCGATCTGCTCACTGACAACTTTGCTATTGTTGCAAATACTGTAAAATATGGATTTTGTAGGTTAGAAGCGAATTGTATGGTGAAGTTTTAATCATTTTTGTGACTTTTATGCGGGGGTTCTCTAAAACCTGTGAATTATTGCAGGGGCTATTCCATGATATAAATGTTGAGAAAAGCTGGTCTAGAGCAACAAATATATATGGGACATAACTGTCATCCAAGCAATTGCCTAAATAGTACTAGGTACATGTAGACTTAATCAGCAAGCTCAACAAACAAAGGATTTTTTTATTTAAAAAAAGAAATGTTTTCTTATCAGTGTTTCAGTTATTCGTATTTTTGATCAAAATCCAATCAAATGCAGATGACCCCACCCGAGCTGTGATGTGTCTACATTCTTTACACTTTAAATCTTTCTCTTAATGTTTATCTAAGAGCTAAGGGCTATTCTATTTTGATTGTCCTTCATGTTTATCCATAATACAGGAAGGGCTATCTTTAATGGTTTTTTTTTCTGTTTTTTTTTTTAAAGATTAGTGATCTTAGGTAGACCAATTCTTATTGTTGTCCCTTTTGTTGTAAATTGCAGAGAGATTATTTTTTCCTCTTCTAGTGGATCTCTTCTAAGGATCCCCCAATAAACAGAAAAAAAAAGAAAGAAAAAGAAAGACAATGAATTAATAGGATATCACCAATTAAATTGAACTTCTTGACATAGTATAGAGTCACATAGTCTCTTCTGGGAAAAATAAACCCGTGGCTAAGTGCTAAATATGGAAATGGAATAGGCTTGAGGCTGATTAAGCCTTGAAGAGGATTCCGCCAAGGAATAGCAAAGTAAAGGGTAGTAAGTCAACCATTCAGAAGAAGCAGCAGCAAGCCACTTCTATCCTCTTACCTAGGAACAGTATCTTGGTCTGTTCATGACACTACCAAGACTGTGAGGAGACGTTTCTAGACTAGGAATGCACACAACAGAACTCAAACAATTGTTCCCACAATAAGCAGAAACAAAACCCCAAACATTTTGTGTTTTGGAAGAAACAGAGCTCCGAATATTTTTGGCATGGGAAATATGGGATTCAAAAGAAGTTCTAGAGCTACAAAAATATGAGTTGTCAGTAGAACCCTGGAAGGAAACTATCCAATCTAAAGTGCTAAAATAGAATAGAACACCCAAAACATTTTGTCTAAAACAACTGCATTTCAGCTTGCACCTGGAATAAAAAACACACATAATTCATAAGATACCAACTGCTGTGTCAGATTTGGACATGAACAATATTACACATCCCTAAATCAGACATATATAGACATTTTGCCCAATCAAACAGTTTCATCTCCTATATGAGAAGTCTAGACAGCAAATAAGAAAATTACTTGAAGGCTGAATCCATTTTCTTAACAATATTATACTATACTGTAAAAAATATGGTGTCTGTACAGTTTTAACTGAATAGGAAATTTTAAGAAAAAATTGTGTCAGAAAAACATACTTGGGAAGAAAAGGTAGGCTGGAGTCTGTTTTAGCTTTACTTATTTGTTATGATCTTTATAAAGATATTATAATTGATTATACTTGAATTATTAATTCATGCTATTGTAAAATTATTTTGGGCTGTAAAGGGTAAAATAGTCCAGTTCTGGATTACACCAGTATTTTGTTTTCTTTATTTTTGTATCAATTTCTCTTCTTCTTTTTTAAAAAAATTAATGTGAGCAGGATTATTTGAAGAGACTGACTAAAATTAAATTCTACCGATTAGAATGGAGTATCAGCATTGAATTTTTGCCATACAGTGAGCTTTACTACAATTTAAATAGGCCCACAAAATCATGAATGGAGTTCAGTTTTGAATGATTTTTTTTCTGTCTTAGGGGGTAAAAATCAGAGGACTCCCACTGAAATATAAATAGACAGCATAAACTGTGAACAATGTCGAAGATTTCTTTTTTCATTGAACTCTGAAAATTGTTTGTGGAGCCTGTTCGTGTTGCTAGGAAACACTATCTGCGGTGTCCATTAAAAATTGCATTGTGTGCCTGTGGCAAAAGACTGATTCATAACTTAGAAATAATAAATGCGAGTTAAAAAGGGATTAGATAAGTTTTTGTAGTACATGGTACCCTAGTGCCAAATTGCCAGGTAAGTTTGGGAATGCAATCACATATTGTAAGCAACGTGCTCTTTTACATATCATACTAGGATATAATTGAATGCAATAATTGACTATTAACAAATTGCAGTGGTTTTATGTTAGCACATTTACTTCTCTTACTGCCAAGTAATTAGAAGCTTGGAAGCCTTTGCTTTTACTTAACTGCAACTTTCTGAGAAGTTCGGCTCTGGAACAATAATTAATATTACATGAGGTTAATAAACATTCAGTTTAAATTATGATGTGATTTAAGATAAAGTTAACAAGAGTCAGAGTTAGTTGATCAGATGAGATGATAAGCTAAAAATTTATCTGCATGGAAGGAAATTGACAAAGGAAGAATGTATAAGCCTGATGATTTAGTCTCATGATTTAGTCAATTTTCCGCCTCATGGAATTTGTTGCTGACTGCTAAATTTAGAGATAGCTTTTAGAAGATAAATTTTCATCGATAACTTTGCTTTTTTACCTTAATGCAGAATTCATTTCCAATTGAAGAGCAAAATATAAACTAAATTGAATACACATGTAGTACATTTAATTTAATTTTTGTTGTTCAATGTTAAATAATTCCAACATTTTATTTATTTATATGGTCCCCATTTGACACACACCCTAACAATAATTCAAAATAAAAAATAATAAATTTAAAAGCAACATATGGTACTCCAGGAGATTCAGAAAACATGTAACCACAATGTCTGAAGGTTGAGTCATGGCAACTGGATTTATTTTTCTTGTTAGTTTCAGATGTTTCGCTGCTCATCCAAGAAGCTTCATCAGTCAGAGCAAGTTAGTTAGCCAGAGAGTCATTGGAATGTACCAAAACCTCCTGCACCAACCTTTGGTTTCTTCCCTAAAGTGTGTTCAATATGTCAGTGAAGTTTCTCTACCTAATTTACTTGGACTGATGAAGCCCCTTGGATGAGCAGTGAAATGTCTCAAACTAATAAGAAAATAAATCCACTTGCCATGACTCAACCTTCAGACGACTTTATCTGCATGACTGAGAATCTTCTTCGATAAATATAAAAATGTGTTTGCCTAACAGGCTGTGGCCCAGTACCCAGGGGAAGAACCAAGTCTTCAGTGCCATATAAAAGGCCAGCAGGGTCAGGATCATCCATATCTTAGGAAGTATTCCATTTCATAGGGCAGAATTCGAACAAAAAGTACAAGCTTTGGGTCCCATTAGATGATATTGCTTAATAGAGGGGATCTGGAGCATGCCCACCTTGTCAGTCCTGTGTGTCAGTAGTAAGAATTGGGAACATGGTTATCCCTGTGTTTGTTGATTCCCTTGGATGATTCCAAAGATACCTCTTTAGACGTCAGCTCGGGAGGATGAGCCGATTCCTGGCAGATGGCTCCGAGCAACCTGTGAGGGATTTGGCTGAGGCTCCAGGTTGGGAAAACATGCAGCTGCAGGTGGTCAGTGAGGAGGAGGAGGAGGAGGAGGAACTGCCTTCTGCACCTGATCCAAGAAAAGACAAGAGCAGAGGAGGTCAGCTAGACTACTCGATGGGAAAAAACCTCACCTGTCTTCATGGGCTGCACTGGAAGCTGGCTATTTATCATAGCAGACAGAGGGAGGCGTTGCTGGGAACATAGTGTTTGTTTCCTAGCTGTTTTCTGGTCATTGTGATTCCTACCTCACTTTAGATTGACACTGTGTTTTGAGTTGAATTGTGCCTTAGAAACTCTGGCTTCATGAGCTCTCTTGTGTTGTGGATTTAAATTTGCCTGGTGGATTTATTTTGTTTGAGAAACTTTCAAACTCTTTGGCCATTGCTCTGTGGGCTAACATTGGTCTGCTCGTGACTGGACTTAATTGGGACAGTTCTGTATTTTGGGAGAAGGGAATTGCTGAGGAATATTAATAAACTCACCAAACCATAGTTATGTGTGTGTGTATGAGTGAGCAGGGCAGCACACTTTGGCAGATTCTATCTACCTTTTCCTTACCATTCCATTTTTTAGGATTGTTTGGAATATAATACCAGGGAATGCAGAGTTATATTCAGTAAAACTTTTCAATGAATGGAAAGACCCCTGATTCAGTTCATCTACAAGTGGGAAGGCTGTGACCCATGCTTCACAGTCTTCAGTATAATACTTAGTACTGTTTTGATGGATCTCCCAAACCTTTGGATCATATTAACATTAGGCCACTGGATGAAAGGAGCATTGTTGAAACATCATTTACTTTCCTTAATTGCTGGTGGTATCTTAGAAGAACACCCTCCGCCCCCACCCCAATATCTACATTTATGGTTCATTGGAAACGCTTTATAGATTGTTTGCATGAAACAGAACAAAATGCAGTTAAGATTTGTGGTTTTGATGATTAGAAAAAACTGGATAATAGAAAAGAGTGTGCTTTTTATAATCATAGTAAGATAACTTTGCAATTATATTTACATTTACTACAATGGAAATTGGGAGCTTCTTTTTGTTCTTTCTGCATTTTATTTTTTTTAATTCTATAATAGATTGCGTTAGTTTTTGTGCTCTTTGTAAACCTTTAATAAAAAAAATAATTGTCAGTGCCATCCAGTTGATTAAAACTCCTTTCCATGAATAGGCAGAAATAAATTCTACTCATCTTTCCACAGCTTAGTAGTCCTTTAAGCTTCTTTCTTAAAGTCCGGCTTGAAATAATATTAGGAAAACCCTTCTGTATCTTTGAATTGAAGCATGTACTCTATTCTTATTAGAATAAAGTGAAGACAGGACTCTCATATGACATATATTTGTTTTGATTACTTGAGAGTCCCTTTTTTCCACATCTACTTAAAGCCTTTGGTTTTATTAAAAAAAAAGATATAAGTATTAATGAAACCTGAAGCTTTTCTTTTAGATATGATGGACAAGACAATTTGGAATGCTATTCCTTCACATGGTGATGGCTGCAAGAATTGTATTTGCCAAACATTGGAAAGAAAAAGAGATGGAGACTGTTGAAAAACGGATTTTGAAATTGATTGAATTAGCAGAGATGGCTAAAATTAACTGCTTTGATTAGAGATAAAGGACTAGACAACTTTATAAGAGACTGGAAATCATTTGTGGACTTTCTATGCACTAAATATAACAACAGATGGTTAACAGGGATTTAAAGATTACTGTAATGTTTAGCGCAACCTACTTTTTCATATATATATATATATGTATATATATGTATGTATGTATGTATGTATACACACACACAAACAGACACACACACACACGCACTAGCTGATTACCCAATGTTGGCCGGGGAGTTTTTTGTTGAAATGAAGCTGGCGAGGGAACCTCCGCGCAAGGGGGCAGGGGAGGGCAGAAGCGGCATTGTTAGGGCAAGCTGGCTCCATGGCATCCCAGGAGAACTGCCCATCATGGCCGCCCAGTGGCCGGCCGCCCAGCCACGTTTCCTTCCAGCGGTCAGGCACCTTTCCTGGAGCAGCGTGCTCGTCCCCTGCCACTTCAGCTGTAAGGCCTGTGGTAAAGGCCTGTGCCGTGCATGCGCAGTGTAGGTTTGCTGTTGTGTTGGTGCGGGTGTTCACTTTGGAATCCTTTTTTGGGGCTGCACCCTCCCGAAAGCTTTTGTGAACCCCCCACTGCTGACCTTAGGGCGGCAAGGTATGTATGTGCGAAGTTTGGATGAGATTGGTTGCGCTGTGTAGGAGCGTATAGAGCACATGTTCTGTTTTGTATTTAATTATCTATGGTAAAACAATGAATTAAAACAAAACTTTTTAAGTAATCCAAAATGTGTAATATCACTGACTTACTGTTAGCTTGCCCTTGTCATAGAAAGATAATGACAAATGTTTGCCAGTAATTTTATTTCCATAGAGATATCTCCTTATCATTCTGAATAATTGCTGGCATCTTTAGTTTGACAGGTTTTTGAGCACTTGTTGATTTTCAAGATTATCTGTGGGTGTAATGATTTATATATGTGTAGAACGTGCTTTCCCTTTGGAAATATGGTTGTTTGGTATCAAATGGATTATTTTTATTTAGGCATCACACTGTTTGAAACGGTACCTAAAGGGACTGTTTTCACAAAATATTTAGCCATGGTGAGTTATAATGTAACATTGGCACCGTATGCTAATTTATTTCAATAGCAACATATTGAGTTAGTTGTGGCATGCTTTTTTTCTTGCAAATCTTATTTAATTCTCAGAGACTGCCTGGACAAGTCCCTGTGGTTTTCTTGGCAAAGTTTTTGAGAAGTGCATTGCTATTGTCTCCTTCCTAGGGCGGAGAGAAAGTGATTGGCTCAAGGACACCCAGCTGGCTTTGTTCCTAAGGTGGCACTAGAACCCATGGTCTTCCATTTTGTATTCTGATGCCTTAATCAGTACACCAAACTGGTTCTCATTGGATGTGCATAATTTTCGACAAACCCAGAAGTGGAATTACAGCATTATTTGAGTACTTAAAAGGAGACCACTAAAGGGAGATCAATGATAATGTCATCACACAATGCAGGCTACAGAATAATGGATTTAAGTTACAGAAAGGCAGATTCTGATTTTAGAATCTGTATTGAAGTAGAAGCAATGTAATGGATGATTTAATCTGAATTTCTGCACTCAGTAGTGAGTTGATTCAAAGGCAAAGGAGAGGAAAACATAGTTTTAAATTGTAGCAGTATACTGAGAAGCACAGGTCTGTTTGGTGCAATGTTTGAATTTGATCATAGTACAGGTGTTGTCTGTAATGAGCTGTGAGAACAACCTTGGCAGATAGAAGGAAGAGCTACAGCTTAGGCAACAGTCTGACAAATGAAGACGAAATCCAAAGGAGGATTGGTGAAAGAGAAAGTATCTCAGAATGTACCACCCTTAGTTTTTTGGAAACTAAAGATGAGGGAGGAAGTGCTTTTCAACTTGCAAGATTTTGTTACTATAACCTTACAATAAAAGTAGTATTAATACCCATGGGTTTTGATTTTCTGTCTCGAAGGCAAGATCAATCTTGCAAGTTTGAAAGTACATATTTTCCCAACCTCCATTGCAGTTGAAGAAATGAAGGAGGGTCCTTTCTAAGACACTGTCTCCTCCCCCATTTTCCTTTCAATTCAGTTCTCTCTTGTCAGACTGCTGTCCATGCTTTTCTTCCTGTCTCCCAAGGTTATTCTCATACTCTAATTACATTGTCCCCATCACAATTTCTGAATTGCTCTTTGAGTAAGCTTCAGTTTTTATTATCAACACATGCATCAAGTTGAACTGAAAATATAATAAAACACATACATAATATTAAACTTATATCTAAACTAGAGGTGTAGTCTAATTTATAAGTATTTATGCAAAGTGAGTACACTACTGGTCTTCTGTTGAATTCTTTTCTTAGTTGATTATTCAGTTCCAGCAAATAGTACATGTAACTGTTCTATGCATTTACTGGTTAGCATCTCCTATTTTTTTTTCAATATAACATATGTGATAGCATTATTTTATTATTATTTTTTTATAAAAAGTCTTTATTTTTTAAAAAAACATAAAACAACAATACAATACAAAATACACAATAAACAAGACCAATGTAAAGGACTACAAATGATAACACTAATTCTATTACTGATTACCAGGCTATGCATGTCCACCTCCACCATTTTCCCGGCGTATAACCTACTTTAACATTTTAATCTCTTTCTTGAACATTTTATATTGCTCTATATTGATTGACTCTCTAATATTCACTCCTATACATTTTAGTCTCACTATTCCAATTATTACCCATCACCAGTTTTTCACTTCTTCGTTTCTATCCATTCATACCACATGTTCCAACTTTCATTGTATGTTTCCCCTTTGTCTTTTATCTAGAACTTTAGTCTGTCTAGTTCCATGCAGTCCTTTATTTTCTTCTTTATTTGGTTCTCCGTTGGTAATTATTTATTTTTCTATCCCTGTGCAAATAGGATCCTAGTGGCTGTTATAATATGAATTATTAGATATGTTATTTTCTTCCCGTAGTTTTCCATCAGTATGCCCAACAAAAACGTTTCTGGTTGTAATTCTGATTTGTCTCTAGTGATCTCTTCTATCCATTTTCTTATTTTGCTCCAATACTCTTGTGCATTCTGGCACGTCCACTACATGTGGTAGAATGTACCCTTTTCCTCTCCACACTTCCAACAGTTAGGTGGAAAATTTGGGAACATCTTTGATAGTCTTGCCGGTGGAAGATGCCATCCATAAAACATTTTTAACATGTTTTCCTTATAGATGTTGCCAGTGTTAATTTATAATTTTTTCCCCAAATTTTTTGCCATTTGTCGAGGTCAATCATATACCCA
>JANHGC010006378.1:247471-259867 GCA_027560395.1 Boaedon fuliginosus | reverse complement strand
CTGGCTGTTCCTGCTGCTCCTCCATGGGAAGCTGAGGCACTGCCAGGAAAGATGGTCCCGGAGAGGGAGACTGTGCCTGTTCCTCCTCCTCCTCTGACTCCTCTGACTCCTCTGCCAGCTGTGACGCAGGCTCAGGGATCGGAGCCATAACATATACTCTTAAGTGCCCCTATCCCAAATGATTTCACAATTGTACTGTTATCATGCTAGGTATATATAATCTATAGCTGTTGGGGCACATGGATCCCTAGTAGGTCAGTTCTCCCTTACCCTACCACAATCCCATTTATACTCTTGAAATTTGCAGTACTGTATTAGAAATCTGAAAAGCCTGGCATGTTGTTTCTACGTCAGGAGCCATGACTTAGTCTTTTGGACAATGTATGGCCCATTTTTGGGTGAAATAACATTATTGGAGAAGTTGAGGGATGATTTTTTCAGTTTGTTTTAATATACAGTATACAGTACAGTATACAGTATTTAATATACCTGTAATCCGAGGAGGTTAAATATGGAGATGAGACTGCTATAGCTGACTTAAAACTTGTATTCCTATTTTTCCTTTTAAAGTAGGTTTTTTTGCCACTGCACGTGGCAGCTGATTTCAACAAAGTTCAAAAGTTTTGAATGTGACGTTTTTGAGGTTGTGGCCCACTGTTGCTGCTTAAGAAGAAAAGTGGAAAAAGGACGATCCTGTGGAACCCATTGACTAGATTTTGTTTGCATTCAGCAATGAGTTGTGAAATCTGTAGTGGAATGGACGAAGTCATTTTCACTAGCATGGATTGTTTTTTGTTTTTGTTTTCCTTTTGAATAATACTCTGAAGATTCTGTAAAGGTTTTCCTTGCAGACAAAAATACAAATTCCAGGGTATAAATTTGCTGTTCCGAAGGCATCTCAAATCACTTTGAGATTATGTAGCAGCAGCTTTGGGGCTTTGTTTATAATAACAGGGTATGTGTCACCAATTTTCCATGATTTTTTTTAAAAGGACCTATCCTTAAAATAAGCCTCTAAAAATTAAACGCTAAATCAATATTGATGGACAGAAAAGTATTTTTTAGTTCCAAGATAATTATGTCTTAAAATCTTTCAGCTGCAGGTTTAGATCTTTCATCTATTAATCTTTCAAAATAATGTTTGTGCTATTGTTGCAGAGTATGATATTTACAAAGCACCAGACAGAGAATGAAATAGATGAAATTCATAGAGATTATCGTAAGTAACAAAATTATTTCATCTGTGTTTGAAAAGAAACTCATATGTTCTTAAGAAATGTACATATTAAAAATGAACAAATGTACATATTAAAAATACAAACCTTCCTTTTTCTATATCATTTTTAATGTGAAATTCCACATTTCTCTCCTAACAGGCTTACAGCCTCTGTAGTTAGCTTGCAAATTGCTTTTGGAGAACAAGTATATAGTTTGAATTTAGCTCATGACTTTGGTATGCAGTATAAGAGAAAGTAACCTCATGTATTTACAATATATAGGGGAAAAGGGGTGGACAGAAATAATTCTTAAATATAGAACGCAAAATAATTGATTTAGTTTGTATCTGAAGAGAACCATGGTTTTAAATAGGTTTCATCAGTAGTTCTGATTTTAAATTTGTAAAATTAGTACTGTGGTTATCTGTTTCCATTTATAAAGTGAGATTTGGGGAAAAAAATATACAACTATTTGGATCTTGAAATTGTCCTGACAATCTGCATATGATTCCGCAATGTGATATGTCTGCATATATGCCATTTTAGATGCAATAGAATATTGGTTCTAAATCACAGGAAATGATGCTTTTAATCTATTATGCATTTGTCAGACCTAATCTCAAATCTTATGTTCAGTACTGGGCACCACACTAACAATGATTCACCAGGCATATAATTTCATAGAAAGGGCAACGAGTAGGGGTGTGCAAAATGTTTTCATTTCAAAATGTCTTGAGCACCAAATGTCATAAAACATCATTCTCTGAGTCAAAAGCTGTCCTTTAAGAACAAAACAGGCTGCCTTGAGCATTTGGAAGCATTTTGAGTTTACGACAAATTTCTCAACTGGGGGTGCCTCTGTTTTGAGCTCAAAAGCTTCCCCAAATGCCTGGAACAACTCACTAAGAATAGCCTAAATTGCACTTAAGAGAGGATGCTTTATGAAATTTCAAGCTTGAAATAGTTCACAGCAAGCATTCTGTGCACCCTTAGTAATGTGGATAATTGAAGATTAAAATTAAGTTTCATAAAGAGAGACAGAAGGAAGTGGGTATGTTTAACACTGAGAAATTTGAGGATAGCACTGAAAGCATGTCGCATAGAAATACCTCAAGATCAATGCTCTTGTTATTTATTTTTATTTATTTAAAATATTTCTATGGGTCCCCATGTTAAGAAACTGTGTGGCTCACAACAATAAAACCAATGACTATAAAACAGTAATAAAAACAGGCAGTAAAACAAAAGCCTCCTATACCTTAATTGTCCCCTTAGCTACCTCAGACGTATGGAGATAAAATAAAGAATTTAAGTTACAAGAAGATAAATTCCACTTGAGTTAGCAAACATTGTGGATCCAATTATCAAGAGTCATGGCAGGCTGTCCTTTCTCTGAATATTTTAATTTAATCACGTTGCTTTAATAGAGCTCTAAAATAATGAGCAGCAGGAGGAGGAGGAGGAGGAGGAGGAGGAGGAGGAGGAGGAGCAGCTTGTAAAAATCAACTAAATCAGTAATTGCATTTCAGTGAACATTTGTTCCATTACGGCAGGGGTGAGCAATTGGTAGCCCTTGAACCACATGACCCTGTCTTCCATTTTGCAGTCCTTGGTGTACTCCCAAATATACCTCCAGTTGGTGGTGCATTGCCCTAAAAAACCTGGAAATTGGTGCATTAAGCATCCCACAAGCTTCGGGTCTGACATCGCTGTGGGATCGGCGCAGGGGATCAAGGCTCCGCATCCCCACGTAGAATCCTCTTTGTCAGAACCCCCCCCCCCTGGGGGGGCTAAAGTCACCCTGCAGGGGTGAAACATAAGGAGGGGCACCCTGCTGGTCGCAAGAGTGGCCGCTCTCCTGCTGGACCCAGGGTTCTTTCCGTCTTCACCCTCTTTAAGCTTGACTGTTTTTCATCATCAAACATCATCTCAGAGTTTTTAAAAAAAAACACAGGAAAAACGGCTTGACTTCATTGAGCTGTGAGACATATTTCAGAGGCTATAAATCAACAAAGCATGGCTTACAGCAGGAAAAAAATACCTTAGCCCTGATGTTGCCATTGGAATTCAAATAATGTCCAAGTTTTGAAATAAAGGATATCAAAGTAAACCAGATGAATTGATTTTATTAAATTTGGATTATCAGATTTTATAAATATGTTTCTACAAGTAGCACTTATATGGGAAGAAAGATTGAACTTCTCATAAGAGTTCTTGGAAAGTACAGAAGCAAAGGTATAGCTAAGTCTAAATCTGCTAGTCCAAGTTTAGATAATAATAGGGTTTCCAAAATTCCTAACACAGAATTATTGCTATCTACATTTTCGTCTCCGATCCTAATGTGGTAAATGGGGATATATAGTGGTGTATGATATACGCAGTCTTCTTTATTTAGCATCGTTGTGTCTAAATATTTTCATTAATAATCTTTGCCTTTAACATTTATTTTCCAACATTTTGAATTTGATAAGCTGATGACTCAACAGTACTGTCAAGTTCTCTCCTTTCTTTAGGCTCTTTGTAGAACTGTAAACAGTATTAGTTCTGAAAATATAAAAGGCTTTTCTTTTGGCTTGTATTTTACAATAGGCTTTTGAAAAATAAGGGAGAAAAAATCCTTGAATTATGGTCTCATTTTAAATAGCTACTACATAGCTATAATTTGTGCGTTTCAGAGTCAAACAAACTTTTTGTTGGAGAAGGATTGTTGTCAAAGGCTGTCTGTCTGTGTAACAAACACAGTCTTTGGTTTATCCTCCAGGAAAATCTATATACTATTATTGTCATGACCTTTAACTGGATGAAATAGTCCATCACAGGGCAACATTTTTTTGAACCAAGGTACTTCAAATGGCTGACTTACAAAATGGGTCCAAAATCTGGGCCCACGACTCCTGAACAAATGAAATTTGGAGAAGCTGTGGCTGCTTCAGTGCTACTGGCAGCTGCTGTGCTGTTGCTGTGGTCACATGATCTTCATTTTCAATTTTCTGTGGCTGTTTCTTACCCAGTCTTACAATCCCTCACTCCCCCATCCATTAGCAGTCACTTACTTACTTGCTGGTAAGGTAAGGTAAGGTAAGGTAAGGTAAGGTAAGGAAAGGAAAGGAAAGGAAAGGAAAGGAGGGAGAGGAAGGAAGGAAGGAAGGAAGGAAGGAAGGAAGGAAGGAAGGAAGGAAGGAAGGAAGGAAGGAAGGAAGGAAGGAAGGGAGATTTCTGATGCTCCGTTTCACAAAGAAACTCAATGGGAAAGTTGGGAAAGTCACTTCTATTCCCACTGCTTTTTGGTCCATCCTTGGCTTCGCTGCTTAAATAATGTCTGAAATGATGAGCCAATTGGTTAAAAATAATAAAAATGATAACACCGTACACAACAACTTCTGCTAGGGTAAAATAAAGATAAAACACTATGTAAATCCAGTGTTAACGTTTTGAAATACATGATAGTTTTCTCCATGACAATTTTGCCTGTAATAAGTTTACTATTCTTTTTGTTGGTCCATCTTCATGAATAATAACATTAACTTGTAGCTATCTTGGAAAGTCGTTTGAAATGTCTGAATTTTATGCCTATGATTAAGACTCTTTTTTGAAAGGAAAAGGGGAAATTTAAGTCAAAGGGGGAGATTTAAGTCACATGTTTCTTGTATGAGTCCGTTCCCCATTCTCCCAACTCCTTGCAGTCTTTCTGATATGTGGTAATAACACAGTAAAAGAGATACTTGATTTATGTACTCCTTGTCAAACATTAGTAGGTTTTCTATTTTTGTTCGGGCAAAGTTTTGATACACCAATTATAATTTTTCTCCTCTTTTCCTCAACTTCTCATAAGTCTTCTAGCTCCGTCCTCCTATTTGCTTGCACATCAGCTCTCATTTTTATGTGGGAAGGTTTCTGTCTGTGTGAAAAGTGTGTTATTGTGTCTTCCAACTGATCAGCTATATAAACAGCATGCATGTCCTAACAGGATGAATAACAGCACCCAGCTATTGGATACTGTCACAGTATAACTCTCCATGTATTAGATATTACCTTATTAACATTTACAAAATGGTAGCAGCTTTAAAGTTGTTCTTAATTTATTCATTAAGTTTATACATACCATCTTTTTTTAGAAGCTTATACAGTAGTATATGCATTTTTCATTTTATCCTCCCAGGAAGAGTTGTTTGTAGAAGGTTAAGCTGAGAAATAGTAACTGGGCCAAGTGAGCTGCTCTAGCTGAGGATAGACTTCATGAATCTTACTTATGGAAGGAGCCAGAATACATCAGTCTAATGGGCCATTTTGCCAGATGTGATATATTGAAAGCACTTATGCAGAGAAGTTCCCTGAAATCGTGGGTGTCAAACTCAATTTCATTGAGGGCCGCATCATGGTTGTATTTGACCTCGAGGGAGAGTGTGGGGGTGTGACCAGCTCAACATCACTCATGTCAGGGGCACCTGTGGTGCTCCAAGCACTCTGCCAGCGAATACGGGCTCACAAGCTCTGTTTCCGTCTGCGACCATCTCCTGCAACCCTCTGGCAGCAAAAAAGGAGCTTAGGAGGGCTGCACTTGGCCTTCCTGAGCTCCATTTTTGCTGGCAGAAGCACCGCGTGCTGGTCCTTCACTGTTTCCAGGGTGGCCCCGATCGCCAGCTCTAAACACCCCATGGGCTGGATCAGGCCCAAGGGCCTTGAGTTTGACACCCCTGCTTTAGATTCACTGTCCTACATTTCTGTTACTTCTTTGTCAGGGTTCACATGTAATGTTTAACAATTTTACGGTGATAATAGTTCTTCAATATTTTTTTTCTACGTAGGCTGATTGATACATATATCTTCTTTCTCAGTGCCTCATTGGTTACAATCCTGTTGCCATCCACAAAGTTTTCTTTCCAGAGAGAAAGGCTGCACCTTTATATGACATCTTTCGAGTGTACAAAATGCTTCAAGTACATAGGCATATGTGTTTATAGCTATGCTGGACATAAAATATGACGTCTTTTCTGGGATCTCTTGTGCAGTTTCTTTTTGCTCCCTATTCAGATGCAAATATGAAGAGGACATTGGAAGCTTATGGTTCTATTTTAGATTAAAATCTGAAGTTTGCAATTTATGACTGGAAAACATAAACTGTCATTAATAGTTATCATCTTAATGATAATAGGTGAAAACAAGCCAGCTTAATACTGTAGGGTTTGTTCAAACTCTTTATAGCTTTTCTAGCATGGTCGGAGATGGAAGTAAATCAGCAAGTAGAAAACTATAGTCTACATTATGACCAGCTAGTCTTTTCATTTCATTTCTTGACTGCATGAATAGAAGTGGGTTTAGAAATTACCCGAAGTGAAATAATCTTAAAATAGGGGAACCTTTTTGGGGAATGATTTAAGAGAGAAGACTATGTACTCTCACTCTCACTCTGTGTACGTGCTACTTCTGCTGACTGCTGATCGCCAGCAGTTTGGCAATTCAAGTCGCACTGGCTGAAAGTTGACTCAGCCTTCCATCCTTCTGAGGTCGGTAAAATGAGGACCCAGATTGTTGGGGGCAATATGCTGACTCTGTAACCGCTTAGAGAGGGCTGTAAAAGCGCTCTGAAGTCTGAGTGCTTATAAGTCTTATAAGTCTTATAAGTCTGAGTGCTATTGCTATTGCTAATTTTTTTTAAAAAAAATTATTTCATTGTACTTGGATTCATTCTGTTGATTGCTTTCAGCTTTCATAATGAATCAGAAAAACAGAACCCTTGTCTTTATAGTTACAGTGGCATTATACTTACTGCAATAATTGTTAATTTTTGTGGGTATAATTTCTCAAGTATGGCTTCAGCTGTATGCTCAACATAATCTGAAGGAATGAGAATTGTGCAGAGGACGTTCATCCTGGGTAACAACTGTTAACTCCGGTTATTAATTATTTATTACATTTTATCTCACCTTTATTATTTTTATAACTCAAGGCAATGAACATACCTGATACTCTTTCCTCCTATTTTCCCTACAACTACAACCCTGTGAAGTGGTCTGAAACAGAGTGACAAAGTCACCCACCTGACTTTCATGGCTAAGGCAGGACTAATACTCACAATCTCCTGGTTTCTAACCTGGTCCCTTAAATTTTTGACCAAACTGACTCTTTCTCCAGTTTATATTAATTATTTTTGTATGATCTGGGAGTCACTGCAGGTATTAAATAGTTACTCCTATGAATAGTGGTAAAACTGAGATGTTTGTAGAACTTTAACACTACAATGTTTTGAAATCTTTTTGTTTGTATTGAAGGTCACAGAATCTGAAGTTGCAGAGGTTTATTTGCAACAGAAGTTTTTGTTTAAGTCACTGAAACTGTTGAGTTAATGCCCAGCATTACTGAGTCTTTAACTCAGCTTTTTTTTTGTTCTTCGTTTCTAAAACCACTGAGTACTATAATGCTGATGATGCAGTTTTGGAATCTTTGATAAGTTCTCATATATTATTTTGTGATTCCTTTTAGAATTAAATGGGCAAGAAGAAGACATTTCTTTTAGCTTTCATTTAAAAATATTTAACATAATGTGGAGTGCTATATTTTTGAAATAAAGCTTTTAAGTTTCAATATATCATCATGTGGGACAGGTCCAATTTTAATCCTTGGCATGTCAAGTTAAAATGTGAATCAGATGATGAAAAACAGCTCTGCCTAAGGAATAGAAATTCTAGTCTAAGCTTTGGTCAGAGTACACAAAATAATTTTCTTTATTATGTAACCTAGTACTGTCTAGTCTGATTGGCAAATCAAGGCATCTTCAAAACCACAAAGAAATGAGAATTTCTGAGTCAAAATTTGAACTTACGGTAGACTCTCATCTGATTGGGGAGAGCCTCTCAATATTCAGAGGAAAATTGTGCTGTTTTCTGAACTGTAATCTAACCTTTGCAGTCAGTGCAGGTCTCTACCACAACTAAATTGAAGGTGGTCAAACTTTTTTATCCTGGAAATTTTTTTAGCCAAGGGAAGCTTCTGGTGATGTGATTTTATCATGACAAAGGTTGGGTTAGCACAGGAGTGGGGAACTATGGCCCCTTGATTTGTGGTCTTCAACTCCCAAAATTCCTGAGCCAGCATATAATAAAGTCATAAGAGAGCCTTGGTGGTGCAATGGTTAAATGCAGCACTGCAGCCTATCTGTGCTGACTTGTTCAGCAGGTTGTCAGATCGAATCTCACCAGGCTCAAGGCTGACTCACCCTTCCATCTTCTAAAGGTCGGTAGAATGAGGACCTAGATTGTTTGGGGGAAATATGCTGACTCTGTAACTGCTTTGGGAGTGTTGTAAGCACTATATAACATCTGAGTGCTATTGCTATCTCTGTTGTAAGCCACCCAGATTCCTTCGGGAGTTGGACGGCATAAAAATGTAATTAATAAATAATAATAAATAAATGAGTCATAAAGGGGTTCCTAGTTCTCTACCTTTGGGTTAGCATATACATTTCAACTCTAATTCTATTGCATTTTATGGATGTTTATCCCAAAGAGAAATTGGTCATTCTGTTTTGAATTTTACTGGCATGATTTTAGGATAGCACAGGAACTGTTAGCCATGGGATAATCAATTTCCGTATTAAAAATGTCTTCTTCCATAAACCAAGAAGTAGGTCTTTCTTTAGATGCCATGAGATTCAGGGCTCCCAGAGAGAAGGTTGGATTCAGCAATGTTTTTCTCATTTTAGTAATAACAATACAACTGGTGCATTTAAAAATTGAAGTATTGAACCATAACCATAAAAAGTGTTATTTTTATGTACATGCAAATAAGATATTTTACCAGAATATGTGGTAATTACTTGTCAGTGTAAATGCGTGGTCTCCAGTTTGGAACTAGGTGTGTAATGTTGACAAGAAATGTCAAATTGTACTGGTTTTCCTTAACGAAAACAATATTGTGTGATTTTGGCTTGTCTACCTGCATAAATTCTGAGAAGTGCAAAAAAAAAGCAAAATTAATTTTGAAATATAATTTGGCTTTATGAAAATATAGTTTTTATGCTTGCATCTATTTTTATATTTCAGCATTTAGAAATCTAAAAGTGCTAACCTGAGACTTTCCTGGACAACTGTGAATTTCATACCTGAGTCTTTTAAGTGTCCAGGATGAGATCAGACCCTTTTGAGGATAGAAATATGTCTGTGGTTTATGAAGCAATCACTATTCTTTTAAGCCACTGGACCAATAAGTCCAAAACCAAGGACACACGGGTAATATAATTAATAGCAAAGTAGTGACTTGAGGACCAAGAGAATAAGAAATTCATTGCTAACTTTGAAACTACTTGAGGTTAACTTGAAAACAAGCATGTTATTAGTTGGAATATATGGGGAAAGGAAGAGACCAAATCTATTGCCCTCAATTCTCTGGAGCTCTTCTCAGTATGTAATGTACTGATGTAGTAAATACAGTAATAGAGACAGGTGTTTATTCTTCTGGGGTCATGCTCAATATAGCATGGGCGTCTGTATTTTCTAATACTTAATTGTTTCCCCAATCAATATCCCTTCAACCTTCTTCTCAAACTGTCTGTATTGACAGATAGCTGAAGACTGGAAATACACGGAGGATTCATGATGCTGCTTAACTGCACAGATAAGATTGGTGCACTTGCTCCAGAATGGAGTTGCCCATTTATTAAATTGGGCTGTGTATAGGTGCTTGTAACATCCCTGCTGAAATCCTAGAATGGCTTCCACTTTGTTTTATTACAGGTAATTTAAAATCCTGAACCATTTAGGATCAAGGTAATTGAAGGATTATTTTCTCCCACTGAGCTCTTCTTTGGAGGCCTTCTTTGGTGTGCCAAGTTTTATTGTTTCTTAGATGTAAAGACCTGAAATAAAGTAATACAAATAATACAAAATGCAGAAAGTGAGTAAGAACAAAGGAGTAAGCTGCATTAAACTTTGGAATGTTGTTCCAAGGAAGATGCATCTGATTTCTTTACTAACAACCTATCAGAAGTTCATTACCATTTGTTAAGATTTTATTTTTCTCAAATATAGTTTTTGTTCCTGCCAGCCTGAAGAATTCTCAGCAATTTTATGAACTACTAAAATATACGCAATCCATTTAAAACATTAAAAAAAAATCCCTCAACTCAAAAGTCCCAAAACCAGGCATTATGCTCTTTAGAGGAATCTGTTCTATTTTTCAGCTGCCTTTGGAAGGTAGTAAAGGTCAAGAAGGTAACCTGGATCATGGCGTGTAACCCAAGGGTAGTTAGCACCTCAGAAAGAATCCCTCCCAGGTTTTAACTTGATTTATTCTCTTTGTTTCTCTAACTTGCTCCTGTTTTATTGATGTAGTACAGGTGGCCCTCGACTTACAACACTTCCTTTAGTGACCGTTCAAAGTTACAAGGGCACTGAAAAAAGTGACTTATGGCCATTTTTTCCACATTTACAACCATTCCAGCATCCCTAGGGTCACATGATCAAAATTCAAACACTTGACAACTGGCTCATATTTATGATGGTTGCAGTGACTTGGGGTCATATGATTCCCCCTTTGTGACCTTCTGACAAGCCAAGTCAATGGGGAAGTCAGATTCGCTTAACAGCCATGTGACTAACTTAACAACTGTGGCCAGAAAGATGGTAAAATGGGACAAAACCAAAGGTGGTATTCATCCAGTTCCGACAGGTTCCGTAGAACCAGTAGCGATAATTTTGATTTATTCAGAGACCTGGCAAATATCATCTCTGATTGGCCAACACCAGCAAATACAACCTCTGATTGGCCGACAGCATAGCCACGCCCACCAAGCCATACCCACAGAACCGGTAGTAAAAAAAAATGAATACACCACTGGACAAAACTCATTTAACAAATGTCTCACTTAGCAAGAGAAATTTTGGGCTCAATTGTGATTGTAAGTTGAAGACTACCTGCATATTTTATATGTGCTTTTTTATGCTTTTAGCTGAGAATAAGATGGGCAGTATATAAATTAGACAGGCAAGTGGACAGACAGACCTAAGCTCCAGCAAGATGCCCTTCAAGAGGTCTAGAAATGTTACAGAAAAGCAATGCTTTTCAGCCTTGATATGTACTTGAGATAGCAAACCTCTGTGCTCAAACATATACATCTGGGGTATCAAACTCATAGTGTCACATTGTCATCATGTGCCATATCCTCCCCCTTCACTAAAATGAGTGTGGCCAGTGCACGATGCATCCGATCTGAATTTGACACCCCTGATAACATGAGACAGAAAAAGGTCATGAGGGAAAACGCTATCTGAACCATTCTTGGTGTGTAAAGGGCAACTGTCAACTAATTCACCTTTCTTGGACCTTGTCTTTCTTTGAGGCACACTTGCTGTACTCTTGTTTTCCTTCTTGCGTGTGTGTGTGTGTGTGTGTTTATAGTTTTATTTTCTTAGCTGCTTGATTATTTATTTTACAGATCTATCAGCAAAGTTTACAATTATATATTTGCATGTTTGTACATACTTGGACTGGGTCAGGACACTTGAGACACTGGGACTATCCAAACACCCCTGATGGACAAACAATAATTCTGTCCTGCTAGGATTCAGTTTTAGCCTATTCTTTCCCATCCAGCCTCTAGACACTAGCAGGCCCAAGATACAGAAGTATACCAAACATACTGATGATACTGAACCTTGAATTGATAGATGATTTCTTCTAGTCCCTTTAAATAGAAGATTGACTCTTGGGGCACCCCACACAAGGGAGCAACCACTCAGCTGAGGTCTCCTGTCCTACCACCACTTATTGGAACTTCCAATGTGGAAGGAATGGAAGCCCTTCAAAATACTATACTTTAAAACCAGGAAGAGAAAGGTTCCAGGCCATAAGTGGCAGAGGACATTCTAGAAACCATCTAGATCAGTGTTTCTCAAACTTTGTTGGTTCACCGCCCCCTTTTAGAAAAAAATCGAATGCTTAATGCCCCCCTGCTAAGCCCCTCTCCCAGGGTGGGGGGGTGAGCTGCCCAAGCCCCGCCCCCAGGGCAGGGCAGGTGAGCTGCCCAAACCCTGCCCCTGGAATGTCCCGCCCCTTGCCTAGGGCAGTGCTGGTTGGGCCAGCCCCGAGTAATGATGAAGACATAGAGGACAGGAATATATGCCGCACCGGCACTGCTCTCACCCACACATCGCTAATAACTGTGTTGGAATCTCTCAGTGAAAAG
>JANHGC010006378.1:209178-229496 GCA_027560395.1 Boaedon fuliginosus | reverse complement strand
GGGTGGGTGGGTGAGGCCACCCAGTCCTTACAACTACCAGTTTGGTGAACCAAATGTAAAATTAACATCTGGTTCTCCCGAACCGGCTTAATCCCACCCCTGACTGTCCATACGTTTTGAGAAACGGTTACACTATTTCTATGTACACAGGTGGTAATTCATTGTGAACTATCCAAAACTATCCTAAATCAGCTTTAATATCTTTCTCAAAGTGCACAGAGGCTTTGTTTACTACCAGCAAATGTTGACTGGCGAGAAAATTGTGATTGATACCCTAATCCACGAGTGTCCAACTCAATTGCGTCATGTGACATCACATGATGTAATACCGCGACACCTTTTGCCTTCGCGAAGCCAGGGTGGGGGTGGCCTGCGCATGATGCATCCAGCCCACGGGCTGCCAGTTTAACACCCATGCCCAATCAAACTTCAGCTGATCTTCCAGTCTTCACAAAAATAAAACATTGAGAGGAATTTGATAACATTACCACTAGGTGGCATGTATTTGTATAGATTAAGCATCACTCTATTTATATTTTCAGACAGGTGAAATTTTCCCAGGCCAAAATAAGCATGGCCTGAAGTGTTATTTACTCATTCCCATTTTAGGCTAATCTTAGGGCATGGATATTGATTTTTCTTAGGTGGACCAGAGGTTTTCCTGGAATAGAAACCTAGTAGAAACTCTTGTGAAATTCCTGCTTTACGTAGCACAATGTCATCGTTTTACCTCCATATACATGAGTCAGTTTGGTGTACTGGTTAACGCATTAAATGAGAAATCAGGAAAGCATCACTTCTGGTGCTTCTTTAGGCAAGAAGCCAGCTAGGTGACCTTGAGCTTTCACTCTCTCTTAGCTTTAGGAAGGCAAATCACCTCTGAAAAATTATCCCAAGAAAACAGCAGGAACTTGTTGAGATAGATTCATGGATTTCTTGAGAAGCCATGCACAAAGAAAGCCCCAAATTATGTGCATAGGTTTGCACATGTATGCATAGTTGCAGATGTGCAGATGTTCTCCTATTCCAACCGAATTACAGTCTGGTTGCCTTAATGGGCTCGTTCTCTGGGAAAAGTGAGGACAGACAAAAATGAGGGGAAATAATAAAAAAATAATAAGTTATGCATTTATGACAAAGAGATTTTCTTTAAGTATGGAACCTTTCGTAGTCAAAACAGCACCATCCAAACAAAACAGAAGACACTGCAACAAGCTTCTTCAGTTTGCAGGAGTAAATACAGTATTTAAAAATGAAAGGGGGATTTCCAAACAGCTTAATGAGTGTTGAATCTTCTCAGACTCAGACAAACCTAACAAAATGGAGTCTAAGAAAGATGGCATTAAATATTCTAGGAAAGAAGACCCTGAATCTCAAGTGGGAGTTAGTGAGATGGAGATAGGAGTTAGGGTAAGAGTTCAGATGCAACTGTGGACAGTGACCTATCTGAAATTCAACCATTTTGCTGCCAACTTATTTAAACTTGCTTTGAGGTAGTAGATCTGGATTGCCTTTTGAGGAAGTAGTTCTGTAGGGCTGGCTTAGGTTGGTGAACTCAGAGGCTGGTGGAACCTATTTTGTTCTACAGGATATTTGAGAAAAGGCTGACCACTCTGTCAATGACCCGGTTGATGCATGGAAAGAACATGATAGAGTAGCTGGTAGATGACACAGTGTCCTGTGGTTCCAATCAATACTCTGATGCCCATTGAGGACTTTGTGCAGTTATTCATAGACAAGAATTGTTTGAGTTTGATTTGAACTTAATGTCAGGTTCAGCAATAACACACATTGGGTAACCACTTCATTGGCTATTAACATCTGTCCAAATCAGTTCTGGTGCTTGTAGTCTAAGAAACTAGTTGAGGTTCATGGATCTCTTTGTACTACTGCTTTCATATCAGTTTTCCTCCCAGACTGGCTTATTATGACTCTATAGATTCAGTCTTGCCAGTGATCTCTCAGATTAATACCTCTTTTTTGCAGATAGATTTCCTTTTCACCTTCAGGGAACCAGCAATTAGATTCTTTCTTTTTTTAAAAAAATGTGTTTGATCCAAGATACTTTAGCAGCTCTCAGCTGTTGCCCAATGTTTTATATTTACCCAATGAATAGAAAGTTACAGTTCCAGACATGGTCTGCCCTCAACCTTATTAACAGCAATATTGTCTTGCTACTCAGCAAAAATACAGCCTTTCTCCCTTTATGGATTTGTTGGGTATGACTGTACATTGTTCTCTTCGTTATGTAACTACAGGTAACCTTTAACTTATTGTGTGGTGGCGCAGTGGTTTGAATGCAGTACTGTAGGCTAACTCACTGATCACTCCAGGAGTTTGATCCTAACCGGCTCAAGGTTGACACAGCCTTCCATCCTTCCGAGGTGGGTAAAATGAGGACCCAGATTGTCCTCATATGTTGACAATATGTTGACTCTGTAAACCACCTAGAAAGGGTGTAGAGCACTGTGAAGCGATGTGTAAGTCTAAGTGCTATTGCTAATCACAAATGGGACCAAAATTTCATTTTTAAGCATGGCAATTGTTTAGTGAGTCATGCCTAATTTTATGGCCTTTCCCCCTCATGCTTGTTAAATGAATCACTGCAGTTGTTATGTGAATCAGACAGTCTTTAAGTGAATTCCATTGACTTGCTTTTTGGAAACCAGATGGGAAGGTCATAAATAGCAACCCTATGAGCCCAGGACCTGCAACCATCATAAATACATCATATGATTTTGGGGAGTCTCCAAGAGATGTAAGCGCAATTGGTTCTCAGTTACTTTTTTCAAGGACTACTTGTACTTTATCAGGTGTGCTGCCTCATTTACAGAAGGAATTCCAACACTAAGGTTTAGCTGTCAAGGTTTCCCAGATGCAACCTTTTCTGCAGTCACTCTCATGAATAATTTTGTCAGCCGGATCTCCAGCATGGGATTCTACTTTGATGCATGCTTATTATCGGTTGCCATAGTAATAGGGAGGAGGAGGCATGGCATTTGGGTTGGGGAAGTGAGCTGGTGCGGTGAAGTCCCATGTGCTGCTGAGTGGAGTTGTTTACACCCTGTCAAGGCCAACTGTCCTAGGACTCCAGGTGAGCAAAATTGCTGAAGATGAGCTTCACACAACATCATACTGGATGTTGATTGGACACTCAGCAAGGGACCCTGGAGGGAAGAGTTTGGGGAAACTTTAAATCTGTAACTTCCACGTATTTTGAATCAGATCTTGCCTTGCTTTTGCTGCTATCATTTCAAACTCAGTAAAAGTACCTTTTCTCTATCTCAGTGGCGTTGGGGGTTTTCTTCTTGGGTTTTGAATGGAGGCAGACCTGACACATTTCTTCTTTGGCTAGTTGTTTTGCATACTTATTTCCTAATTGCTGCAAAGTCCTTTCAAGATGCATGACACACTGACAGGTAAGTATCAAGTTAAAATTTCCTTTCTTTGACTCACACCCCCACAATAAGAACTCCCAAGCATTTAAAGATGAACTAAATTTCATATTGAAAATGTTTCCAGTTGCAGTTCATTACCCTGTTTTGAGTATTATTATCAATGTGTAATAATTTAATGAAACAAGAACAACATAACAGAGCAGACAAAAACTACAAGTATTAAATTCATCTTTCACCACATTCTTTCCTATCTTTTATGCACCACAACTTCCTCATTCTCTGGACTATTAAGCAATGTTTTTATTCTTTGATATTTGTCTAGCATTATAACGATGCATCACTGGACACATGGCAAAAACCTGTTCCATGATCTTAAGTGTTGGCTTACAAAGAAAAATACAGCCTTAGTGAAGAGGCAAATGCCAAAGAAACAAAGACATTTTGGAAAGGGAAGAGGAACAAAAAAACAAACGTAAGAGATAATAGAGAGAAATACATTAAATACTGCATGCTCTTGGCTATGTAGATTATTCCAAAATGAGGAATATATTAAGGATAACGGATATGTGCAGAAGAGTACGGAACTAATCTTAAAGAAGGAATGCAAGAATATTAGGTAAAAATTGGCACTGCTCTGTGAAGGAAGAGAAGGTTAGAAAGAAACTCCTTTGATCATCTTTGGTGTAATAGGGAGTAGAAGGGAACTTTGTCAGATTTTCGAAACTCTGATAATATACCTTACAAGAAAAAAGTACTATTCCTGGAATCTGTCTCTTGTCTCTTTCCTGATCAGACATAAAGGGCTAAATGTGTGCCAGAAACTTTGCTTATTCTTCTAATGTGTATTTGCAATAAACTGAATTTAGAGAAATAGACTGGTTCAGAATGGAGAAAAAAGTGAGAAAAATATTTTCCCCACATCTTCTTAACTTACAGAGTAAATGTATCAAAAACAAATGGTAAGATTGGAAAAAATTGTGATCTGAATCAAAACTGGAAGCTGGAACACTAATTATTTGAGATTGCCAGATGCAATAAGATTGTTAACTGGAATTAGGCTGGAGAAATAATTATAAAAACAAAAATGTTAAAAGTTAAAAATTTGCTCAATAAATTTGCAGTCAATTGCTCTCTTGATTTCTTGATAAACTCTCCATTTTCCTATACTAGCAAAACTTTCTATGTCAGCATTATTGGTAATTTTTATAAATTGTTTACAATAATTTAAGGATATGCTTTAGCTAAACTCAAGTTTCATTTTTCCATTTATAATGTATTGTAAGACCATACTGAGGCAATAATTCTAGCACTGTGATTATTTTATATTAAAAATAATTTGTATAGTTTAGACTTGAATTAATATGAATTTAGGTGGCATGCTGTGTTTTTCTACTTAATATCACAGTAATTTTCTCTATTGTATTTTAAGCAAATGAGAATCTAGCCAGAAAATGATAATGAACTGGGCAATATACTAGTCCTCATTAATCTGAAAAACAGCAAAGAAAAACCTCCCAGATAACAAATATTATTTCCTGACAGGTTTATTGAATTGTATAAATCACAATTTGGGGCGGTGGAAGTTGGTACAATACACTATTTCATTAAGCTTTGCTTACAAACTGTAATGGCAACAAGAAAATATTGCACTGATCTATGATTTATTGAACAATTATGTGTTTACACCCCAGTCATAGGACACCGAACAAATTGTGAATCCATTGAATTTGATGGAGTATATGGAAAACTATCATGTCTGCTTTAATTAAACTATAATTAATAAATTGTGAAGAACTGAAAACATTTTTAAAAATCATATATTGCAGGATGAAAAGCAAAGAGATCATCCACAAGCTGAATATTTGGCTATGAAAGCCAGGGATTGATTTTGGAAAATATAAAGTTTCAGAAGAATTTGTAATTGGCTGGGTCAACTTCGATGCGTGCCAATTAATTCCCTGTTACTTATAACCCTCATAGCACATCAAATGCAGGACTGCCCTTGTAAGATATTTATATTTGTCATGTGTCAACATGTCTGAACATTTTAAAAATAACCCTACAAGCTTGCTAATGATGCATTTGATATCTGATTCTCGGATTTCCAAAGTTCAAGTATTTGGAATATTTAAAATATGAGGTTTCTGATTCAGAAGCAGCACAATGGTCCCGTTCAAGAGCTTCTATCCCAGAGACATTTGCTTTTGATTTATGGTACTCCTTCCTGAAGAAATGGTTCCAGGGGGTGATGGTGGGAGAGATCTAGCCAGAGACTTCTACTCAGTCGATTGCTTCTCTCTACTTCTTTTTAACATCTACATACCACTGGGGGAAATCATCTATCAGCACAGGATTCAGGATCATCTACTTATATGCTGATGATCCCAGTTCTATATAAAATAAATAAATAATTTCATTTGTATATCCCATTCCCAGGCTGAACAGGCGATAAAGGTGGTGACCCAGTTCTTGGTATCAGAGTCTGAATGGGGGAGGGAAAGACTGTGACTGAATCACTCCAAGACAAAATGGTGTTGGGTTTCTAGGCCTACCAGTTCCAGGGAAATTCCACCTCTGACTCTTCTGACAGGTGGTCCAGAGTCTGGGACTTTTTCTAGACTTACAGCTCTTATTTGAAGAGCAGGGGACAGCTGTGGCTAAGAAGGTACTGTTAAATCTTGTGTGCCAATTGTGACCATTCGTGGTCTCGGAAGCCACATGCCCACATTATTCTCGTTTGGACTGCCTAAACATGCAATATGTGGAGCTGCCCTTGAACAATATTTGGAAGCTACAACTAGTATAGACCATGCCAACCTGGACATTAATGGGCATGTATGGGTACTTAGGTGATACACACTTCTTTGGGAGATCACAACACAACCTTGCCCCTTTTGACATTTGTCATGACATTATACATATGTACAAAATACTGCACCATACCACTATTTTCTCATTCTATCATCTTACACCATGTTACTTGATGCTAGATATTTTTATTATTGATTTATAAAACTTATGGGACACCCATTTTACCTCAAGGTAACCATGTGTGGCTTATTATTATTACATTTATATCCCATTATTCTAAATGCTCAAGGCTCAAAGGAGAATTTAGAGGTCATTGTTAGAAGCAATCATGCAAAAATTCATTCATTCATTAAGGGAAAGTCTCCCCTTGCACATACGTGTTAGTCAGTTCCTGACTCTAGGGAGCGGTGCTCATCTCTGTTTCAAAGCTGAAGAGCCAGTGTTGTCCAAAGACATCTCCGTGATCATGTGGCTGGCATGACTATTCGCCAAAGGCACACACAACACTGTTACCTTCCCACCAAAGGTGGTCCCTATTTTTCTACTTGCATTTTTAACGTGCTTTCGAACTGCTAGGTTGGCAGAAGCTAAGACAAGTAACGGGAGCTCACTCTGTTACACGGCACTAGGGATTTGAACCACCAAACTGCCCACCTTTCTGATCGACAAGCTCAGCGTCTTACCACTGAGCCACCGCGTCCCTTTCTTCTTAGTAATTTACAAAAGATCACTAAGTTCAGAACACTTCAAATAGTGTGTCACACTGAATTTTAATGTCATTTTTAAAATAAAATACTAAAAAATGGGGAAACACAGTATATTAAAGAAAATTACATTTATTGTAAACAAGTATAAAGTACATAAGAAATCTTGTGCAAAATCGTAAGTAGTCGCAAAATAGATATTACAATACTCTATAATTTTATATTTATTCAGGATAGTAAGAGAATTGAAAAAAAGGATGGCAAAATCACTGTATACACATCTAGGACTGTTGACTTTCTTTGCTTCACAAGCAATCCATCGTTTTCCAATTTTATGTCATTTTAAATTATATCTATAACATATAAAGGTCAATCATACTTCTATTGTAATCTATTTTAGAGAAATTTCAGGAAGTAACATAGCACACTGCTTTTGTTCTTCCTGGAGTATAAAGCTTGTGTAACTCTTAAATTATTCCTTAAACAAAGTGCACTGTATCAAGGTTTCAATGATATAGAAATTTAAATGTACAGTATAAAAGAAACACACAACTTAAACACACAAGTAACAAAATATGATGAAGTACAGCTAATAGTAGTAACTGTCTTGCTTTCAAAGTAGTAAAAATTTGTCTTTAGAATAATCCAGCCATATGATACCACTTTCTCAATGATATACTTAAGTTATAAAGAATTGCTAAATCTATATATGTAAAACAGAGCAGGGAGTTTGTATGTGCTCTATACAAAAATTTCAGTTCTGCACCAATCTGCCCCAAATTTCACACAAACCTTTGTTAGGCTTGCGAAATCAGCACTGCGGGGGTCCCAAAATTCTTGGCTCCCTATTTCAGCTACAAAAAGAGGGCAAAGGGGACCCCCCCCCACACTTTTAAATACCAAGCTCAGCTCTACTGAGGCCTGAAGCTCTCCAGCCAATAGGAGCAATGTATGAAAATTGGCATTATGAAGAGGAGGGGGATAAAGAGAACCCGAGCAAGGCCGGGTCATCAGCTAGTATCCTATACATGTCATCCTTTTACAATGATCATCATTCTTCCCCATGATTTGTTTTGGGATGTGCACATCCACTTGGAATCCAAATATATGCAGATGGGTTATATTGGGTTTATAGCCATAGAGTGCCTCATAAGGAGTTTCCCCTATGATACTGGACCACAGTCCGTTAACTGTATAGTTTGAAAATATCAGTGCTTAGGGATTGCTTAGACTTGCATCCTTAAGCAAGCATCTAAACATGGTTTGTAGTACACCATTCTTCAGGATTTGGGTGAACTGGTTGTTAAGACCAGTGGGTTTGGTAGGCTTTTGTTCAGGGCTCTATAGTTGTCTTTATTGCTCTGTTTGAAGCACAGCTGATCAGCTGCAGCCCACATCAGCTGTTTTCTGCTTCCCGGCGACAGGGAGGGCAAAAAAAAAAAGTTTTTGCTCTCCACCCTACCGAACCGGTTGTTACACCAGTTGAAACCCATCCCTGTCAAGGCCGTACTTTTGGCCTCACAAGGCTGCCGTTCCTCAGAGTGGACATTGGTATCAAACTGTGGCTGCTCAGAGTCATTTTGGTGGTGAGTCTCAGAGGGGAAGGACCTCTCCTCTGAGCCTCTGAAGAAGGCCCAAAGAAGGCCCTAAAAGCCTCAAACTCACCTGTTGGGCCTCAGGTGGCTCCAGAAGATGCAGCCTCAGAATAGGATTGACAGAAGGACCTGGGACAGCACGACAAGGAGTGAGGATTGGCTGAAGGCATTGGGATCATCGATGGAAGAACTGTGGTCAGTAAGGTGAGGACTTTGGGTCAATGGTCCTCATATTTATTTATTTATTTATTTATTTATTTATTTATTTATTTATTTATTTATTTATTTATTTATTTTATTGAATTTATACCTCGCCTCTCTTCCCTGGTCAGGGGAACTTGAGGTAGCTTACAACAGTTAAAATATAAATTTAAAATACTTTACAACCCAATCATACTCCAATCAATAGTCATTTTTCCAGGGGGAAGGCATCAATCCCAGGCTCACCTACAGAGCCAGGTCTTAGTGGCTCTGCGGAAGGCCAACAAATTAGGAATGGTTCTGATCTCCAAGGGTAGTTGGTTCCAAAGGGTCGGTGCTGCCGCAGAGAAGGCCTTAGCTCGGGGACTCACCAGCTGGCTTCCAAGGTTTACCTTAACATGCTAATATATGTAGACTTGGGAAAATATTTCAATGCTTTAGGGAAGGATCTACTGGTCCTATACCTGGTGATATTTGTGAACATGCAGTCATGAACACTAAGGTGTGTCAAGTGCCCAGAACATTGCTCTCTTATCCAGGGAAGTTTGGGTTTAAACTTTAATTCAGTTACTTCAGTTCCTCCACCTCTGGTAAGAAAACAACTGATCCTACAGAACTAAGAAAATTATTTCCTCTTTCCAATAATCTACCCTCTTGTCTCTCATGTATCCCATAATTATCTGTCCCACATTTCCCAGCTCTAGACCAATTACCTTTGACTGCAGCTGAAATCAGCAGCAATACATTAAAAAAAATGTAATATGTGTCCAACAGCTCAAAAATTATACTCCCCTCAGGCACGTCAGCACTACATAATAAATGGATTTATTCCTAAAAGTTCAGCCAAGATCATGAGCAAGATGCAAGAAGCTTTGAAGGGAGAAGGAGAGGGCAGTGAAAACCTCTTCTAATTACAAATATGTTTTCTCTAGACTTTCTGTTACAAGTGGAAGGAAAGGAAGGAAACAATAATGAAAATTAAATTAAAAAAACAACATTGCTACAATTGTGCAGGTCAGAGGTGTTTTCCATAGTAAAACATGGTAAGCCTGGAGGTAATACCCAATAGATAGCAGGCACTACACGTTTAGTCTTGTCAGCACTGTGAATTGATCAAATAAATGGCAGTAGGGCACACTCGTATGCGTAACACATTTTGGAGCTGAGACATGCATTTCTAATTCCTTGAAATTAGATTAAACTTGGTGCATTGCAACTTCAGTTGCACGTAACACAGTTTTCTTGATGTAATTTTACCTCAAAATGTACCTGGAAATTTTCTTATTTGAATTTTACACAAGTCAAAAGGCCTTGGAAAGCTTTTGTTTCTGATCTACACACCTCTTCTTTTAATTGAGAATTTTATGGGGTTTTTCCCTGTTCTGCCTGCCGTGAGTTTTGTGCACCAATCAATTACAATCCCTTATTTTGCTCTTTTGCAGTTTTTTCCCCTGCCAAATAAGTTATTGATCAGTGGTTGAGAATTAACTCCAGGAATTTATGTACTCATGCCATAATCACAACAAAGATTTTGCACCGATCAATTCCATTCATGGCAGGCAAAAAGTTTTCAGATGTCAGATATTAAAACATTAGCGATGAACAAAGAAAAGGATAAGAGTTAGAATTTTAACACATTCTAGTATGAGATTCCTAGAGACCACTATGTTGATTTGGGGGTAAGGAACTTACTTATCCGAGACTAGTAGAAGTGATAGTGCGTGGATAAATGGGATAAGGAGATAATGTTTAAAGGCAAAATACAGGTAGTGCTTGACTTACAATAGTACATTTAGTGATTGTTCAAAGTTACAATGCCATTGGATAAAGTGACTTATGACCATTTTTCAGTTACAACCTTTGCAGCATCCCCATGATTGAAATTCAGATGTTTGGCAACTGGTTCATATTTATGACGGTTGCTGTATCCTGGGGTCATGTGATCACCTTTTGTGATCATCCAACAAGCAAAGTCAATGGGGAAGCATGTTTTTCTTTAACAACTTCAATGATGCACTTAACTGTGTCAAGAATTGTTGTAAAATGGGGCAAAACTCACTTAAATGTCTCGCTTAACAACAGAAATTTAGGGCACAAGTGTGGTCATAAGTTGAGGAATACCTGTACTATTGGACAGTTTTGCCCCAACAGCTAAGAATGAATTCTTAGCAGAACACAATCTGAGATGTGATTTTTTTTTAAGAATAATAAATAGCATGTCGAATTGAGTACTCAAATAAAGTACTTAAAGCATGAATCTCATTTAGCTATCCAGATATATCATTTTTAATAGAACTGTCATTCTACTTTCATGGTTTATGTTTCCAAAATATCTAAAAACATTAAGTACCCTACTTGTTTGGCAAATTTAAGTAAATATTGAAAGGTTCCAAGTTACACACAACCTTAATTTTATTCAGCATTAGACTTCAATTATAAGAATGAAACAGTGAGAGACTTTTTCTTTGTGCAGACCCTTGTCAGGCATGGAAACCTTATTGATTTTTGTTTCCTGTGGATCAATTGCATTTCATAAGAAAAAGGTCATCTTCCCCCTTCTTCCATGTCTCTGACTAATCCATTGGCCATTATAATGTGAGAACTAATAGAAGTGGTGCAATTGAGATGTATGTAACTTACAAGTTACATATAAGATCAGGGACAACCTTTAAGACACTCTGGTCTCCAAAAATATAATTCTGGTGGTCAAAGTATGACATGAATTTGTATAGTTGTGTTTCTTTCTCAAGGTTGTCAGTTCTTGCTCCCTTGTTGTTTAATGTCTTGCTGTTACATTCTTAATCATTTCCTTAAATAAGAGACAAACACTGGGGCATGTCCAAATCTTTTTAATTTTTTCAAGTGACCATGTTTGGCATGTGTGTGGGGAGAGAATTGAATAATTTCATCCAAAAATGTCCTTTTTATGGCTCCCCAAATTACGAGGTACCTGGCATTGTGTCTAATTAATAATATTTATTTAGCTGCATGATTATAGCTTTCTTAGTGGATTATATTTCAGCCATGTATTCAGAACTTAAGTTTTTTAGTTAATACCTTACCTCATCAGGGATGTAAAAGACTGCTTTTCTACAAGGTGCTTAAAATGAAATAAACATATCATCACTCACATTTTAAGAAGATAGAATTTATTGAACAAGAATTTATTGGCCAAGTTTCATGTGATTTCATTGTTAATAAGCTTTTGTTTCTTTTCACTGCTGTTTCATTATTTCTTCCTAATGCAGAGCATTTGAAAAGTATTTTTTATTTATTTATTTATTTTATTAGATTTATACCCCGCCTCTCTTCCCGGTCAAGGGGAAGCCGAGGCGGCTTACAACAATTAAAATACAATAGCATTGGTACACAATATTTAAAATTCCTAAAAAACACAATCACACACCAATCAGTACTCTTCCAAGAAAAGGGGGGAAGCATCAGTTCCAGGGCCGCTGACAGAGCCAGGTCTTAGTGGCTCTGCGGAAGGCCAGCAGATTTGGGATGGTTCTAATCTCCACAGGTAGTTGGTTCCAGAGGGCCAGTGCTGCTACAGAGAAGGCCTTGGCTCGGGGGCCCGCCCGCCGACATTGTTTAGCTGACAGGACCCATAACAGGCCGACTCTGTAGGAATCTAACTGGGCGCTGGGTGGCATGAGGTGGCAGAAGGTGGTCTTGAAGGTATCCCGCTCCTAAGCCATGATGGGCTTTAAAAGTTGTTACAGTTTCAGTGAATGTAAATTCCCCTAATGCTACTTATTTGGTTAAAAAGCAGGATTTGGATATGCAGATAACTTAGACTATATTTATTATATAACATTTGCCACAGAAACTAATTTATTTATTCCTAATATTGATTTTCAATTAATTCTAAAGAAATTTCTGTAGCTTTTTATGAAAAGAGTTTGATTTTTCAAGCTTTCTGGCAGAGAATTCTTTATTACTTGCTACTTGATAACTCAGTCAGTCCAGAAGTGCTTAATAATCTCCCATTTTTAAAGAGCCCAATGATTATTGTAAGTATAACAACTTGAAAAAGGAGAAATGAAAAAACAGAATACAGCATTTTAATAAAGTCAGTGCAGCTTCTATCTTACTTTGGACTTGGCAAACTGAATGCTCTCACATATGTTTAACAACTTCTTTGATGTATCTGACAATTTTCAACAAGTAGTCTAAACTAAATCTTACTTTGCCTTTCAGCTCAAGTTCGGACATCATAAGAGATTTAGAAATTGCTGGGATGTGTTCAAACTCATCAGATAAGTATGTGTGACATGAGATCATTGTTTTCCATGTCATAAAATTATCATTGATTTATTTTTGTCACTTAGCTAGCAGGAAACTTGGCCAGTGTGGTTGGAAAACTTGCTAACAATTTTGGCTTGGAGCCAGAAAACTTCATATATATATCAAAAAAATTGGTTGCAGGTGAGTTTCCTTCTCTTGGAGGTCAAGTTCCTTCCGTTTCCCATTAGAATCCAGAAAAGCTTCTCCTGATGGTGAGAATGCCATCTTCAGTCTGGGATGCTATATGGCAAACTCAAGGCCCGTGGGCAGGATCTGGCCTGCGGTGTGTTTAGAACTGGCCCGTAGGGCTGCCCTGGAAACAGTGAAGGACTGGCCCACGGTGCCTTTGCCAGCAAAAACAGAGCTCAGGGAGGCCACCTGCTGCCATCCCGAGCTCTGTTTTCACTGGCAAAGGGTTGGAGGAGAACTTCACAGCCGGAAACAGAGCTCGGGAGCCCATTTTTGCTGGCAGAGCACTTGGGCTGCCACAGGCGCCCCCGACACGAGTGACGTTGAGCTGGCCACACCCACCCTGGCCACACTTACACCCCTGAGGTCAAAGACAATCCTGATGTGGCCCTCAATGAAATCAAGTTTGACACCCTTGCTATATGGTGCAGGAAGCTCAAAAGCAACAAGAAGAAAAAAATCTGGAATGAGTATGTTCCCTTCTGTTAGCCATCCCTGTCTTTTCCTCTGCCTTCTGTAGTATATTCCATTCCATTTAAGAGGGGGTACTCTGACCTTTTCAATAGAGCTTTTGGCAGGAACAGTGTTTGCCAAAGAAGGAAGAGACAGCCAACCCAGTTTTTGCTTATTCATTTCTGCCAGTGCAGAATAAAAGTTGATATGAGTATCATTTTATTTCCAGGATTTCATGTTTTAATTGTTGCTTCTGTCTCTTCCAAGATTATAAACAGGCTGTCTAGTCAATGAAAACTTAACACTGAAAGTACTAAAACTGTCTTGTCTTTCCATTATCATGTTGCTGTTCTTATCTTCTTGGGGCTCATCCTCACATTGACAGTAATGTGCTTTCTTCCCATCCTTGAACCAAAAAAAGGTTGATATTAAAAGATTACCTCTGCAGCCTACCTTGTATATTAATTGTCAATCTTGCTGCCTGCACATTGTAATGCAGAAGAGTTTAAAAGTAGAGATTGGCAGAATCTTTGCCCTTCCCACTCTTTTATCTACCAATAGGAAATGGATCTCCTAATATGTTTTGATTTTCTGATGGCTTTTTAATTTTTGACAACTTGAAGCATAAAATGCTGAATTGCCTATGCTGTTGGCCACTGATGGGTTAGGTCAGTACAATTTGCAGCAGAACCATTCTAGGGAAAATGGAGGCCGAATGACTGCTAAGAAAGTAAAAATGGGGAAATTGGCCTGAATATGTAGAAGAGATGATAAGCCATCCCAATCCCTGCAAATGTTGGATATCCAGATTTTGATAAAGCCAGGAAAAAATATCAGTAATCAGCTCTATCTCTAGAAAGGTAGAGAAACAGGCTGTCAATTTCAAATCAGCTTTTTTTGTGTTAGGTTAGTCAATTTCAATAAACTCTTTGGGTTTGGGGGGAAAATGGTAGGATTGACCCTCAGTGAATGGGAGGCTTGCTCTTTAGAATCTGTTTTCCTTAAATAATCCTGTTAAATTGCCTCCATTAGTTTGGCAGAAACCAATCTCCTATCACACAAATTCAGTCAACAGGAGACGAAACAATAATCGGCAATTAGCAGTCTCTTTCCCTCCTCAAGGGGACATGATGGATTGTTAAACATTGAACTTGTCAGCTGGAAAGCTGACAGCTCGGTGTTCGAGATCCAAGCACTGTGCGATGTGGTGAGCTCCTGCTACTTACCCAAGTTCCTGACCACCTAATATTTTGAAAGCATGCAAATGCAAGTAGATAAATAGGTACCACTTCGGTGAGAAGGTAAGGTTCCATGCATCTTGGTATGCTGGCCACATGATCATGGAAATGTCTTTGGACGACAGTGGCTCCCTAGACTAAAAAACAGAGATGGATAACACCCCTTAGAATTGGACACCACTGGAAAGGGGAAACTTTTACCTTTTATCTATTTTTCTCCTCCTCAACACCTCCTCTGTGCACTGCCCTTTTTTCATGCAAAATCCCATGACAAATTCAGTTCATTAGTTCATTCAGTTTTTATTTGGAAATATATTTATTTTGCTGGTGGAAATGTGGGAAGGTTCATCATTCCCAGTTGTCAGGTTTTACACTCAAGCTCAGCACTAAATCTCAAATTGCCCAAATGCAGAATTTAAGAATAAAAAGACTCTCAGTCATAATTCAATTAATCAGAGCTGTTTATAATAGATAAGAATGAAGCCATATGCATACAGATTATTACACTCTGAATTTTTTTTTAAAAAAGCTTTGTATAGGTGCCAGAGTTTAACCTCCAGGCTTTTCTTCTTGTCTTTCCAAGTAAATAGACATTTGGCAGTTCATTTAGTGGCCTTGGGCAATTCAGATATGTTTACCTAAAGATATTTTTTGGTCTGGGAACCACACATTTCTATTTGACTAAATTGAGCACTTATACCTAATCCAGTTTGAGTGTAGGGGCAAATGAAAACTTTATACATAAGGTTGAAATTGAAATATTTGGTTTCTTCTATAGCTTTGCACAGTCTGGTTTGGTTAGGCACAGGAACATGTATTTCCAGTCTGTATAACTTTTCTTTATTTTGGTAGCCCAGAAAGCTTTTTTTTTTTAAAAAAAAATGCGTGACAAAGATGTTGACTCTTGGGAACGTTCTAAGGAACTCCCTCCTGTTTTTATAATGGGTCTATTGACATTTCTCCTGAAATAATGATTAGCAAGAAGAAAAACAAAATCATCTTGACAGGCAGCTTATACAAAGTGAGAGAGATTTCCTGACTTTAGTCCTGGAAGTAAATTAAAACAAAACAAAATTAGCATGCATAAATTGAGAAAATGCATTCATAAATTGTTGTTGCAGAGACTAGTCAAAGTTTGTAGGGAGTCCTGTTAAACATTGCTTGAATTGGCTCTATCCTTTGACATATTGAGGTTATAGGTAGTTCTTACTACATGCTCAGCAACTGTTCAGTGAGTGACCTGTTCTCATAATTGTGGCCATCACAATGACCCTGAAATCATGTGTTTACCATCTTGGTGCTTGGTGATCAGCTTGCAATTTTGAAGTCATAGCATCACACAGTTTTGTGATTGCCTTTTGCAACCTTCCCTGCTAGCTTCCAACAAACAAAGTCAATAGGGAAGCTGGCAGAAGGTCATGAATGACGACCACACAACATTGCACTTAACAATGGTGTGTATTCACTTAGCATCAACAATGAACTCTCTTGCTAAGCAGCGTGGTCATGTGACATCATGTTTTATGACTGTTGCCTAATGAAATTCTGCTTCCAATTGCCATCATTAATCAAGAACCACCTATAATAGTAAAATTGTAGCTTGAGTGTATAAATGTTTTTTTCCCTTGCATAGCATGCCACCATTGGTTTTGAAAGAGGGGAAGATGGAATATAACTTAAAGATGCAGTACACCCAGTCCTTGACCTACTTAAAACTTATGTTGCTAAGCAAGACAAGTGAGTTTGGCCCCATTTTACAACCTTGCCACAGCTGTTAAGTGAATCACTGCAGTGGTTAAATTAGGAACATGTTGTTAAGTGAATCTGGCTTCTCCTTTGGGTTTGCTTATCAGAAGGTTGCAAAAAGTGATCACGTGACCCTGGGACACTACAACTGTCACAAATATGAGACAGTCGTCAAGCGTCCTAATTTTGATCAGGTGACCAAGGGGATGCCATAATAGTTGTGTGAACAATAGTCATAAGGTGTTGTGGCTCACCAGTGTTCAGTGGAGCTGGCAGTTGATTCTGACTCTGAACTTGGGCCAGGCTTGGACACGAGGGAAGGATCAGAAGAAGATCCTATGCCTGAGGCTGGGCCGTCTGCTAGCTATCAGTTGACTTCTGCATCCGACAGCAGCGAAGTAAACAAATGGAGGCAATTATTAGTGCGAGCACACACAGACAAATTAGTAGACAAGAACAGAGGAGGAGGAGCCTGGAGTTGTTCAAACCAGGGAGAAAACATGCATGCATGCACACATGTACACATACGTACACTCAGACATTCACTTCAGGAAAAAGAGGTACAATTGCTCAGATTACCTGGAATGGAAGTATAAGCATACTTAGAACTAACTTTGTTTATATATAATAGAGAAATGTTTAGATTGAACAAGAAAAGCATAGATGAAGATAGAGATAAAGATGAGTTAGGCATTTTTTTGTTTATGTATGTTTAAACAATATAATGAGGATTACCTAAATGTATCTTTAAAAAAATAAAAATAAATAAAATGAGAATTATTTAAAATTGATAAATGTGATAGAGATTACCAATATTGTTAACGTGAATTGGATTAATATGAAAGATACTTAGAATTAACCTTGTTTATATATAATAGAGAAATGTTTAGATTGAACAAGGAAGATACAGATGAAGATAGAGATAAAGATGAAGAGTTAGGCATCTTTTGTTTCTGTATGTTTAAATAATATAACGAGGGTTACTTAATTTTAACAAATGTGATAGAAATTAATAATATTGTTATGATGAACCGAATTGATATGAATGATACCCAAAACCAACTGTTCACACACAATATGGATGGATATTTAAGGAAAATAATAATAATAAATATAATAATTTAAAAAAAGAAGTATAAACTCAGGGAGAAAACATTCACTGACTCCTTGACTGAGAAGAACTATTTGGGAAGAGGGGAAGATAAGACTGAGCAGAAACAGTTCAATCCTTATCTGGTAATCTTGGACAATACTCAGAAGTGGTTTGGGGTTTGTACAGGAGCTAATGCTGGAAGTGCAAATACTGTCAAAGGAGAGATCTACACCTGGATTCCACAACTACCTTCCCAAGATGACACAGCCCATAACAATTAAGAAAGGCTGCTGCTTTTTCTTTCGTTGTCATTGATAACAAATTGCCATTTCTTTGTACGCATGATACTGGGAAAATCCTAAATTTTATTTTTAGCTTTGTACAATTCTATTTTAGTTACTTTAAAGAAATACATTTTTTAAAACAAGAAAAACAACATTTTAGCATAGCAAAACCTTTTATAGAACTTTTCTCCCTCTAGACCTTTCCTAGAAAGCAGTTTGAATGTTAAAGCTCTTTCAAACTTGAATTTGATGGTGATTTTAAAAAAAACCCCTAAAAGGAAACTTGGCAACTTTTTGCAACAGTGAGTAGCATTTTGGATTATTTACCATGATCTCTAGGAGAAATAAGATTTATTCAAATGATAATGATTTCTATTTGATTTGAAAATGTAATCCAAATTATTGGCCAGAACATGACATTTACAGACTTTGTAGAGGAAATGGTAAATGTTCAATGTAAGCTTGATAGTCTTTCAAAACACACTTTTAACAAAGCACATTATATGCACGACTGCTTATTGCTTTTAAGAATTTAAGAATTTCTGCAGATTAAAAAAAGTAGTCCCTTTCTTGTATGCCAACAACTTTCCAGATTAACTTGATAAGTATTTTGAGTCATGGATGTTGTACAAAAATAAGCTCTTTTAAACTTGGGTTATGTTTAAAATTCTTGTGATTTAAAATAAGGGTTTTCCACACAAGTTTATGCAGAGGTCCGGCCTTACTGCACTTTAAGGGTAGTAGATTTAGTATTTTAATTGACTCCTATATCAAATTGGCTAGTTTAGTCATTCTTGACCTGTATCAGAACTGCAAAATAATTATGCTGTGGTTTTTATATTTTAATTTGCACTTAAATGTTATATATCACTTCTAGCTTCAATAGCAAAAATGTGAACAATTTCAGATTGTCTGTAATTAACCCTGACACCTAAAAATCAGCTTCCTACATGGCAAACCTTGTAGAATAGGTACCGTCAAAGTACTGTGTTCTTTATAGAAATGATAGAAAAAAAGATTAGTCAGTACCCGATGAGTCAGATATGTGACGTAAAAAAGCATTGTTGAACAGAAGGCAGAGAAATGACAGATGATAGATAGATAGATAGATAGATAGATAGATAGATAGATAGATAGATAGATAGATAGATAGATAGATAGATAGACAGACAATTGATATGTAATAGATAGACAATTGATATATAATAGATGATAGATAGACAGACAGATGATTGATAGATGAAAGATTAGATAGACAGACAGACAGACAGACAGACAGATAGATGATAGACAGACAGACGCACATGATTGCGCACAACATACCTGCATTCCATCCAGTATTTTTCAGAACACCATCCAAGACCTCAAACGAATCGAGAACCTCAGCAGATCCCTGTGGCTCTGCTTGATCACGTCTTCAATCCAAGGTCTTAGTACGATCCGTGCCTTCAACAAGACAGAGGACTACATAAATCGGTACGTTTCCTGCCTGGGTCCAAATCACGCTGTGGTTGGTTGTTGGGTTTTTTGTGTGTGTGTGTTTTTTTTTCTTCCACTGCCCATCTCTTCACCCTTAAGTACGGCTGTGGCGCTATTTTCCCACCTGAGCACCGATCTTGTACCTGCCGCGAAACTGATGAAGCCTCTCTGCTATTGTGCTGCCTAAGTGGGAGATATCCAGGGGTTTTCCATTTGCAGAAAGTGCTGAGCTGCGGGGAAGCTCCCTGATTGCCCGATGGATTCTGAGGATTGTCTCTAAGTGCAGCCATATATATGAACCCCCCACGAGAGCACTTGGGATTCTTCTGCAGCCATTAAACTATTCTTAAGATCTGGTTTCTAAAGCAACAGAATCCAACATTTCTGGCAGAACCCAAGGCTCACTGAAAAAGCCTCTAACCAGTAAGGGAACCAGTATGGGAGGATAGGATGTCTTTTCGGAGCCAGTAGAATGGAGGGTGGTTGGGGTTGTTTTCCCATCATGCAACCAACAGCTTCTTCTAGAGTCCTTCCTAGTATCGCTTATCTCTTCCCAATTATGACTACAATCGTGTTGCTTGTATCTTTACAATTATATTGTTTATTTGTTTCCTAGTATGTTTTATATAGTAAGATTGCTTATTAGTAACCTATGAATGTATTTTATTTCGTTTTTATTTTCTCTTCTTTACATGCACGAGAGCATATGCACCAAAGACAAATTCCTTGTGTGTCCAATCACACTTGGCCAATAAATTCTATCTTCTCTTCTCTTCTCTTCTCTTCTCTTCTCTTCTCTTCTCTTCTCTTCTCTTCTCTTCTCTTCTCTTCTCTTCT
>JANHGC010006378.1:152140-178715 GCA_027560395.1 Boaedon fuliginosus | reverse complement strand
TGAGTGACTGTGTTTTATGGCTTTTATTGTATAGGATTGTTTTTAAATTGTATTGTGAGCCGCCTCGAGTTCCCTTCAGGTGAAGAGAGGCGGGGTATAAATTTAATAAATAAATAAATAAATAAATGCACATGCATTTCAGTTTGGACACTCGATGCCAAAAAGGTTTGCCATCACTGACATATACTGTACCTGTGCATTTTGTTTTTCTTGCCTAAATGTAGAACCTTACTTTTTTTCACCATTAAATTTCATTTTGTTAGATAGAGCCCAATGTTCAAGTCTGTCAAGATCCTTCTGTATCTTAAGCCTAGTAGTGTTGGCTATTCCTGCTAGTTTGGTATCATCTGCAAATTTGATGAGTTCCACATCTATCCCCTCGTCCAAATCATTGATAAATATGTTGAAGAGTACTGGGCCTAAAACAGAGCCCTGGAGTACCCCACTGCATACCTCCCTCCATGTGGATGCAGTTCCCTTAAGGACTTGAGTGCGGTTGGTCAGCTAGTTGCAAATCCATCTGGTGGGGATGCTGTCTAATCCAAATTTTTCTATTTTGTCAAGTAGTAGGTTATGGTCTACTTTGTCAAATGCCTTACTGAAGTCCAAGTAAATTGTATCAACAGCATTCTTTTGGTCCACTAATTTTATCACTTTGTCACAATATGCAATAAGATTAATCTGTCATGATCTGTTTTTGACAAACCCATATTGGCTTTTGGTTATTACTTTGTTTGCTTCTAGGTGTTCGCTGATTCATTGCTTGATGATCTTTTCCAGAATCTTCCCTGGTATTGAGATCATGCTGATGGTTTTGTAGTTTCCTGGATCTATTCTCTTTCCTTTTTTGAATATGGGAACCACATTAGTTCTTTTCCAGTCCTCTGGAAAATCACCCTAAAAATGGCCTGTAAACAAACAAACAAAAAAAAAAACAGGTGGGGGCGGGGCCAGCTGGTGGCCCAATTTTCTGGTTCTCCAAACTGTGGAGAATTGGAACAAGGAGTTTGCCCGAACCAGGTAAAACTGGTAGAAATCCAGCCCTGATGTGCTTACTGGCCTGCCATCATGTGGCCCACTTCCCCTCTTTCCTGCTGCTGGACCGCTAAGCTGTAAAGGTTGGGGACCTCCGGTCTATAGACATTGATTATGTCTATGTGTCTATTGATGGCTAATTTGTCAGAGTTCCAAGCTTCAAGAAACTGCCTAGTAGTTTTGGATTTGGTTTGGTCTAGGATGGTTACAGTTTCCCAATTATGCAAAATGAGAAGGATTTTGGAGAAGGGCTTTTTCTTAGGCAAGCCTGTCTGACAGGTTTGTTGTGATATAAGCTTCTAAGAGAAAGGTTGAATTAAAATCCTGCTGAATGATAATTATACTGATAATAATGTTCCATTGCATGGTTTATGTTTCATTTAACTAGCTGATCGATCTGATCATCTTCTGGACCTTGCCTCCAGAAATTGTGAGTTGCTCCATCACTCCATCACTCCTTTTCAAGGAGAGACTGGACAGTTATTTGTCCATAATGGTGTAGGATCTCCTGATGGAACAGGGGGTTTGACTAGAAAACCTCCAAGGTTCCTTCCAACTCTGTTATCCTGTTATGCATCCCATAGGATACAAGGAATTGGTTCTCCACTGTTTGTGTCAATGAGCGAGACAAGTAAAAGGTAGTAGATGGAAATAACAGTAAGCTCACTAGTATGTAAATATGCAGAGATATGTTTCCTGAGCAGATGGAATCCATCTATAAAATACTTAAGCCTGAAATAATAATCTTCTTTGTGTTTCAATAACTCCATTATTGGAGTTTTCTTTGTAAAATCCAGTTAGATTTCAGGATATTTAACTCTGAAAACTATGTATAGTCAGAGTCAGTAGTGAAAGGTTAGCTGCAATCATCATCCTTTTATCAAAGACACTAATGTACCAGAATATTAAAAGGTAAGAGGTAGCATTATTTTTTCTGAGAAATTAAGCTATCTATTATATCTGAACATTCGTTAGCTGTGTCAAAAATTTAGTAATAATGGAAGCCTTACGTACCAAGCCAATGATGATGTAACTGATTCAGCACCATCCAGACAAAACTGACCACGGAATTCAATTAAAGAATGACTGAATGATTACAGGAAGGAAGGTGGGGAAGAAAGTTGTTATTTTATTTATTTATTTATTTATTTATTTATTTATTTATTTGATTTATACCCCACCTCTTTTCCCCGGTTAAGGGGAACTCGAGGCGGCTTATTTGGACTCTAATTTCTAAATGCTGCATCAACCACTCTAATTCAAAAGTGGGTTTCCTACTGTTCACCACAGGCTCTTTTAACATTTTGGAGAATATGTTGATTAAGCTTAGCCTATCTGGACTGTAAAAATCCAGATGATCACTAAACAGCCAGAAAGAGCTTCTTGACTCAAACTATAGGCAATGTTTAACAGTAATATTTCCCCATTATGATTGGACATAACTGCATAGACCGCCCAAATATTGTTCAAAGGCTGTAATTGCAACTTGGGTTATCTAAGTTTACTCATCCCTGCTCTCTGTCATCTAATTGGCCCATTCCATGAACATTTATATTTCTTGATTGGCATCCACTCTTTAGCTATATAACTTGATTATTTATATGTAGTGTTTTTATTATAGAGAAGCCACCTTAATGTAGCCATATGAGTTGTCTCCCATTTTAATCTTACAGCAAGATACTTTTTTTCCCCTTTAGATCAATTGTGTCCAGTTCTTACCTATTCAAAAGGCACATTAGACTGGCCTAAAATGAAAGAAGATAACTTTTAGTTTTGTCCTAATAAAACCTGAACCAGAATTTCACCTGAGTCTGGGATGTATTCCATGATAATTTTCATGCTGTTATTGGTGCTACAATCTGTCACTCACAAATTCTTCACAGAATAATATTTCTTTTCTTTTTTGTAAAAAAAAAATATTGGTTTTTCCTTCTACAACATAATTGCTTTTTTTGAACAGGTGCAGATCCGGAGATCTGCATTGTTAAACATTAACAAATTTAATCACATTATCTTCATTTTCTTCTGAAGCTATTACAACTGTTTATGAGCTTAATTATTTAGTCATAAGTATAATCATCAATAACATTCATTTTTCTTCTTCCTTCTAATTACCCATATAGGCTTAATTTATCTGTCTGGCAACATATATTTCTCCTTTCTAGATAACAAAAATATAGATCACATTATGTCATATCTCAAAACTTCAAACTAGTTAAAAAAATCTCCCCCCAAAAAAGAAAAAATAGTTGTTCTTAATAAAAGTAAGAAAGGCAAAATGAAGAAGAAAGAAAATAAGAATGAACATATCTTTTAATTCCCTTGCTCCCAAGTATTACCACTACATTTCCAAGCTCCCACTTTCTTTATCTAATTTTCACAGATTCTAGTCCTCATCGCACTTCCGCATTTCCTTCCATCTCCTGTGTTTTGAGGGGCCAATCCCGAGCTTCCATCCTCATAATTTTGGGTTGTAGATCTGGTCACATGCCCGAACTCGCCAATCTTATTTCTTCTCCAACTCAATAATATCTATGTCCATTTTTCTGCTGAACCGTCCCTTCTCTGAACACTATTTGTTTGCAGATTTCTTTACAAGTTCCGGGACTTCTGGTTTTGGACTCGATTGGACAGGACATGAAGTCCATGATCTCCGTGGCTTCGGCGCTGACTTCCCTGACAGTGGGCTCCTTGAAGAGCCTAAGATCTCCTGGAGGGCAGGTCAAAGTAAGGGAAAGATGTCTAGACAGGTACAGGGGAACCACATTTCCCCTGCCAGTCTTTTCCACCTTCTGAAGCCTCCGACGGGAGAAGCGGCACCATGGAAACATGGTGGCCAATTAGCCGAGTCGGACTGGGACTAAGATCGTGCAGGAGATTTGAAGCAACAGGCTGCAGAAACGGGAATTTGACAGTGTGGGGTGGAAAAAACAAAGAGAGCCACCCTCACTGGTGGGAGGATCCCTAGCATTCTTTCCAAGATAAGTTGGAAAAAATAAAAGAAACCAGAGAGCAAGAGAGATACAAAAATGCCATAATAAAATTGACTTAAAGACTTATTTCGACAATTTGGCTGGACGCTCATAAATAAACAAAATGGAGGATTTAAAGGAGACCTTTCAAAGTATGAAGAATCAAATGCAGGACATGCTGGTTCAGATGTGAAATGTTTTGAAGAAACTTGATGATTTACAATTTGAAACTAAAATAAACCAACTAAAGCAACCAAAGGAATTGACTATTTGGCCGAAATATATTTTGCTTAAAAAACGTAAACACATAAAAAGAAAGCAAACGAGGCTTGTAAAAGAATTTGTACAGAACTGGGGGACCAGAGGAAAATTTGACATGGATACTAACGAGTCGTGGAAGAATAGAGCTAATAAGATGGAGGAACCTGATGTTCTACAATTTGAAATTAAAACCAATCAATTAAAGGAACTAACAATGAGGCCGAGACATGTTTTGTTTAAAAAATGTAAACATATTAAATGCAAATATATTAAAGGAAAACAAATAGAATAATATTTCTGAATGCAACCAAATGATACATGTCATCTTTTGAATAAATGTTTCCTAATATGATTCTGAAGCAAGGAATTATCCTGCTGCAAGAGCAATGGGCCTTTCAGATTTGTAGCTGTGGAAATGCTTCAAAGAAAGACCACAAGAGTTCTGCTTCCTTTTTTTTTTTTTTAAATCACTTTGGTCTTTCAGATATAAAAGTGCTTATCAATAGAGCTCATTCTGAGATCTTCCCTGGCTGCTCAGATTGTGACCAATTAATTTCATTTTTTGACTTATCAGGGCAACTAATACATGAAGAAATGTTTGGGGAATTTGTCTAGCTTTATTCATATTTTTCTCTGGCAGGATCAATAGATCATCTTCAAAAACTTAAGCAAGAATTGAGGTAATAAAAAACCAGCAGATAAATCAAGAGGATAGATCAAATAAGACTTAAGTGAAAACTGAATTATTAAATGGCATTATGTTAATTATTGAAGATAGTATTTCCTGGTTGATACAGCCAAATATGATTCATGCTCTTAACCAAAATATCACCAAAGACTAGAGTCATGGAATATTGCTGAGATCAAGAGTTTTTTCATGTTATAACTTTGGCCCCGTACAAAAGCATAACCAATCAAAATAGTTATCTCTTTATTTATTTATTTATTTATTACATGTATACCCCACCTCATTTCCCCACTCAAGTAAATTGATCTACTAAACCTCCAGCATAATCAATTTTGCCTCAATGGGATTAAATTCAAATTTATCAATCATCATAGAACCTACTGTTAATCATAAACATTTATTTACATCTGAGAAAAAAAATAGAGAACACATCAATGTTTAACTCAAAACATTTCTTTTAAATGGCTTCCTATAGATCCTTTGCAATAAAAGTAAACAAAATTCTGGAGGCTATTTCTAAAAAAATTGAATGAATGATCAATGATCTACCAATCTGAATCAAAAAAGTTTATTATGTATTATTTACATACTGACCATCAATATCCAGAAATTCCCATGGCTGACTGAATAGCAAGATATTACAAACTACTAAGAGGTCTAGGAAAATTAACAAGAAATTACATAGTCAATATCTTAGCAGGATGTTGTCACAACTGGCATCCAAAATCCAAATAACATTTTTGAAGGATTGATCATGTGTTCACAATCAGGACATTTGGTGCTCTATCTGCAATTATGATATTGCAGCAAACTGCAGTCATCATGATTTCCAACATTCCCTGTCAGCTTTCCTACAAACAAAGCCAATAGGGAAACTGGCAGGAAGTCAGAAGTTGCTTCCGTTCTTGAAGCTTTTTTGCATCTGCCCTGCAGCACCAGTGCACCTGGATTGCTGTCACTAAGCAAGTTTCAAGTTTATTTGATTTATACCCTGCCTCTCTTCCCTGATCAAGGGGAACTCGCAAGGGGGGAGTATGATTGTGTTTTATAGTACTTTTAAATTATTATTATATTGTGGTTTTTAATATTGTCTTTATTGTATCCATTTCATTGTATCCATTTTAACTGCTGTAAGCCGCCTCGAGTTCCCCTTGACCGGGGAAGAGAGGCGGGGTATAAATCCAATGAAATAAATAAATAAATAATACAGTCACATGGCATCACACTTTATCCCTCTATCACTTAGTTACAAAAATTCCAGGCCCAATTGCTGTTTTTAACCTGATACTATCTGTAATTCTTTATGTAATTTCTTCATTTGCTTCCCTTCTTGTGATTTTAAACAGTTCAGCAGTTGATGTTGTCCTATCTGAATGCTGACTTAGTGCCTATTGTCACTCACTTTCTCCTATAATAGAATCAGTTTTTGGATATATTTCCTCTCTTTAGTATTTTTGGCATTCTATAATCCTGTTTGTAAAAGATTTTAGTACAGTCTTTGCATCTTTCTTGAACCTCATTTGTTCTCGATCAGATGTGTTTTGAGATTATTTTTCCATATTTCTGTATTAACTAAATGTTCTTGTGTTTTTTGGAACTTGACACCATATTTTTTTTCCTTCTTGATGTGTTGACAGTCTTGATTAAGATGTCCTTCTTTGTCCTTCCTTGATTCCGATTGGGCATCAACTATCAGTCATCATACAGGCTTTGCATGGCTCAAAGCTTTAATTCTTCATTTTCATTCGTCTATCATGATTGCTTGTTCAGAAAACAACTTGGATTTTTATCCTTTTTGAAATTTTGTGAAAACTTTTTTCTCCTTTAGCTTTCATAACGTCTGTTAATGTCTGTATCTTTTCTAACATTGATTTTATGTTCAATTGTACAATTTCAGGTCATTTACCTTTGGCTTACCTTCTCTCTTCAATTGATTGAGTTTAACCCATACATTTGATATTAGTGATTCTTTTCTCTCAAGATCAACTGGAGTTACTGATTTTTGCCCCAGAGAGATTATTGGGTTTAAAATCCATTCCAAACTAATAAATAAAATGTTTCTAGTCATGTTGGAGAGAAAATACATGCCTTGATAGTTGCACAGAAAAATCTCTATGGATATTCTCAGTCATCCAGGACATGGTTGCCCCAAAGGTGCTTTATCAAGGCAAGATTGGAGAGAGATGATGTCGTATCCCTCCCCTTCTGTTGAGAGGGCTGTTCAATTTTGACATAGATGGCCTCTTCATGAAAACATGGCCCAACATAGGAGAACATCAGGACTAGATTCAGCAGTCCATCTGCATTTAAAAGACAAAGGCCACTCTTTTGAAGAAAACAAAGTCCATATTTTGAACAAAGAGTACTGTTGCTTTAAAAGAAGGTTCAAAGAGGCTATCTAGGTCAAAACTAAACAGCCCTCTGTCAACAGAGGGGGTGGGGATATGACATCATCTATCTCCAGTCTACAACACAGTTCCAAGAAGGCTCCACACCCATTTCCGCCACTCAGGTGACCCTGAGGACACACAGATAAATCTCCAGGTGTCCTTAATGACTCGCTAACAGAAGGCAAATGACCAGCTTTTTGCAAGGAATATAAATCCTTATATTCCTCATCATCCAGCCAGAGCTGAAGAAGCTTCTTGGATGAGAAGCGAAACATCTTCAAAGAAAAACCAGAAAGTTCAGTTGCCTCTTGAAAAAACACCTTTAGGAGTTGTACTGGAAAATAAATACTCCAAAGTGTTTTTGGGTACCTAGTTCATGAGCAGATGAGATATACAGTATGTCTCGAATCCTATAGCCCATGATGGATTGGTTAGGGTAGTGTGACAGGACTGGGAACATCCTGTGTTTGAAGTATAAACTGATTTTTTGACAGGGGAAGCCACTAGAATATAAACTGCGAGCAATATCACTGATGATGTTACCTAGTTTGGATAATGAAACGTCTGCAAAAAACCAGTGAAGCTCAGAGAGCACCAAGGACCCCTGATTCATTTGTTCTGGTTCTTTTTTCCCCCAAATATGGAATTGGCAGTATATTTTATGAACTAAAGTATTCAAACTTCTGATTTATGAGTTAGTTACTCTTTTAATTTTTATTAAATTGCCTTGAGCACATTTAATAGCTGCAGTAAAGTTTTTTTTAAAACTCAAACAGTATGGAAGGGGATGGAACTCTCACCTTGGAAATAAACTAAGTGACTGTTTTTAATTGCAGGGAAGGGAAGTAATGCGGTAGCCCTAGTGGTTAAGGATCCAGGCTAGAAAGCGGGAGACCACGAGTTCAAGTCCTGCCTTAGCCATGAAACCAGGTTGGGTGACTTTGGGCCATACACACTCTCTCTCAGCCCAAACTACCTCATAGGGTTGTTGTGGAGAAAATAGGAGGAGGAGAAAGCTGTGTTGGATATATTTGTTGTCTTGAATTACTTGTAAAAATAATAAGTATGGGATACAAATACTGTAAATAAATAAAATAAATTATGGGACAAGATTGATTGTCCCAGCTGCTGGGACAGCAGCTGCTGGCTGAGAAAAATGGAAAATGCAGCAGAAGATCTGTGAAGAACTAGGTCTGAAGAGCAGCTATAGGTTAAGATGTCAGGAGAGAATTAGGATATCAACACTTTTATAGTAACCAACAAGTAATTACAGAATGAGGGATCCTTCTGTGTAGAAAGTACAACTTGCAACCATTCAGAGTTACAGTGACACTGAAAAAAGTCATTTACAAGCAGTCTTCACACTTATGACTGTTGCAGACTCCCCACAGTCGTTAATCATAATGTGGGTGCTTGGTGACCAGCTTGTATTTATGATGGTTGCAGCATCATAAATACAAGCCATGTGATTGGCATGTATAGCCTGATACCTTAAGTCCACTAGGGTTACTGAATTATTTCCCTCCCCTGCAAATCCAATGGAGGAAGCAGGATTCATTTAATGACTGTATGACTCACTTAATAACTGCAGTGATTTGCTTAATAACATACCACATATAGGGTCTTATAATCCATATTTTTAAAGTATTTTAATAAATGTTGAAAGGCAATTCAAACGTTGTTCTTTTTGAAGTCCTTGTACTGGTACATTTGTGACAAAAAACGTGAATGCAATTCACTTAACAATCTCTTTGCTTAGCAATGGAAATTCTGTTCCCAATATTGAAAACCGCTAAGATTTGTAGAGAGGCCTGTTATCTAAGCAGACCAAACGGTCAAGGCAAGCCTTGTTGCTGAATTTTGTTTTGTTTTGTTTTGTTTTAAAATTAGATCGAGTGTGGAAAGTGAGTAACAGTGGAAAATGTGTTGAAATGATGCATTCTTAGTAAGCAGATACAGGAAAAGAAAACATGTGCTTTCAAGAGAAGAATCCAAAACATAAGGGCATTGGAGACAGCCATGCTCAATGTTGTAGACAAACTGTTCTTACGGGAATTTCCCACTAGAGAAAATGCTGCATTTCTGAGGACTCTATGATTATTTGGAGATTGCTGTAGCACAGAGTTCTACAGAACAGATACGCCTCATATCTCTAATTTTCTTATTTCAAAGGAAAGGTGTCATTACTACAAGGTTTTTTGACTAAATTGAGCACTTTTAACAGAAATCAGGAACTTGGCAATTGACTTTACATGCATGCTTTATTAAACAGACTTTGCTCATCATCCATATTTATTTATTAAATGTCTACACGGCTCATCTCACCTAATTAACTCTGATATTATTTGATAAGCAGGGAATACAGTACACTACTAAAGAAATAAAATGAAGAAATGAAGTATATGTGGGGCAGGGGGGAGGAAATTCAGACTAAATAGGAACAGGCAGAGATCTGTCCTTTAAACTATTCATTTTGTTCACAGCAGTTGGCAATACCTAGCCAACTTTGATTGATCAAGACAAAGTGAAGCAGAATCAGAACTAGTTAGTATTTAAGTTATTGATCTGATTGGAAAGATTCAGAAATATTCCAAAGGAAGGATAGGATCACTCTCTTCTGTATTCCTGCCAGGAGAACAACATAGATGGCTCCATGGCAGGGGTGTCAAACCCAAGACCTGTGGGGTGCCTAGATCTGGTCAACAGGGCTACCCTGAAAACCCTCTGCCAGCAATGATGCAGGACTGTTTTTGGTGGCAATGGCCTCTGGCAACTCTCTGCCAGTGAAAACAGAGTTCGGGTGGGCCACGCATCCCCCCACCAAGCTCCATTTTTGCTGGCAGATGCCTAGCAAAAGAACCTGAAACTAAAACAAAAGGAGAAATGTTTCCCCTTTGACATTTGAACATGCAAGAAGGGACAGGAAAGGAGAAAAGTAAAGTGGAAAGACAAAGAAAAAGAAGGGAAGATCAGAAGAGAGCAAGGAAGGAAAAATAAGAAAAGGGGGAAGGAAGAAGAAAGGAGAATGAAGAGGGAAGGAAAAACAAGAGGAAGGAAGGAAGGAAGGAAGGAAGGAAGGAAGGAAGGAAGGAAGGAAGGAAGGGGATTACAATGAGAGTGAGTGAGGGTCTGAGGAAAGTCCTGTCTTAGCACTTGGCCACCATAGGTGCCCCCAACATGAGTGATGTTGAGCTGGCCATGCCTGCCCTGGCCACACCCACCCTTGCCCCCCAAAGTCAAACACAAACCTGATGTGGCCCTCAATGAAATCGAGTTTGACACCCTTGGTCTATGGAATCACCAAGAGTCAAGTGTGACTTTGCCACTATTTGTAATTATACATGTTAGTTTGAAATTTTTGCTGGTCTTCTTCTGCCCATGCAAATTCGAGGAAATGAATGAATCGTATTGGAAACGGTATACATTTGGGAAAATTTACGAATGCAAATAAAACATACTGCACTCTAGTCTTATCTCTAGTCTTATCATCCATATTTTTAAAGTATTTTAATAAAAGTTGGAAGGCAATTCTAACATTGCTCTTTTTGAAGTGTTTGTACTGGTACTTTTATAAAAAACTCAAGTTTGGTTTTATAGAAGCCCAGTTTCAGTTTTATAGTGAAATAGCACATGTTAATCATAGATAAAATGATCCTATTGTAAAGTAGGGAAATTGTTTGAATGCCTATTAAATAACAAACTACATAATGTAATCAAATTCCTTGTGCAGCTTCTACTGGAAGAGCAACCGGTTTTTAAGAACTCAGCTTTGGAAAAATCCTAAATATAATAAATTAAGTTAACAACTTAACTTGGAGGAGGAGGATCAAGCTGAGAATTGTCTGAATCTCATTTTTCTGTTTGAGACGTGGAACAAGGGAAGCAGGGCAATAAAAGATGGAATTTTGTTAAGGAAATTTTAAGGGAAGGGCAAAATATAAACTAAAACATTATTGGTAGGATCTAGGTCTCTTAAATTTAAAGGTTTTTTTAAGCCTGACATCACTACTTTTTTTTAACTTTACATGTTATTTCCAACTGCAAAGAAAAAGGATGAAAGTGACAGATAAAATTAAAGTTATGGAAAACAGAGTATAACATTACTGAAACAAAATCTGCATTCATCTGTAATTCACAGTTGTAGAAAATATAGGTCAGTGTCAGCTGAGGGAACAAACCTCATAGACAATACAAGCAACAAAGATCGGAGATATAAGAGCAAAAGAAAATTTTCTCTGAAGATATTTTATTTGTTTTCATCCATTACAATATGAGTACCTCAGCCATGTTGTATAGTATACAGTATATCAGCCTCAGCCATTTTGTATGCTATATGTTTGTATTATGCCCTGTAAGAGCTGATAAAACTGTTCTTGAAGCATTGTCATCTGTTCCTATGGGATCGATCTGGTGGTCAACATTAAGAAATTTCCATCATGAAAACTTTTCTCTTTTCTTGCTGGCAATTAGGCAGAGGAAAATTTTCCACAAACCAAATTTAAAATCCTGTTTAAAATAGGATGGTGAGAGTTCTGTGGTCAATGTATCCTGCAAGTTTAAGGAGGAAACATAGTATGGCTTTGTCCTTTCCCTGTCATTCTTGGAAAATATCTGCCTTATTACAGAGCTTCCTCTTTTGATGCTGGTTTTCCCCTGTGACATAAATCCCATCTTCCGAAATAATATCATAAAATAAATAATGCTATAGGCATAAAGGATGGGGAATTTCAGGCACAGCACCGATCTTGGAATGCCAGTGTGCATGAGCAATGTGTGTATGAGACAGAGGCAGGAGTTTCAATCTGGATAGCAGATGGTGTAGGTTCTAGAAGAACATGGCAGTAGGTGTCTCGCTTAGGTACCTTCTGTCTTTGAAGCAATCCAGATGGAACTATTGGATGTATTTCATTTTTTTTTATTGTGAGAATGTCAGCATTTTTGTCACATAAATATGTGATTTATATGCTAGCCCTATTGTACCCATACCACTAGGTGGAAGCACACCTAGTGTTCCACCTTCAACACCTACTGGGGGAGAAGTTACCTATAAAAGGGTCTCCTCACCCTATCTCTTCACCTTTTGCCTATCATGCTCCTGGTAGAGCAGGCATGCATGTTGCATGTCTGCTTCTACCCTCTTTCCTATGCCCGTTATTCCTAATAAATACTTTTACACCTTAAAGCATTTGCCTCCAGCCTCTTGTGTGGTAATTAGCATCTCAAAGATCACTCAAGCCCCAACAATTTTACTAGAAGGATTGGTAAATTATCCCCCACCCACCCACCAAAACCATATTAGTGATGTAAATACAGAAGGGAAATAGGCACCTTCCTGGTTGTTGGAAGAATGAGTTAGCAATGAAGGATTCACTGGATTAGTAGAAATGGATGTCACTTTCCTGCTTCATTTCTGTTCCTAGATTATATAGTCCCTATATTTTTTTTCTCCTTTCTATTTCTAATTTTGGCATTCCAGTCTCCAACTGCAAGCAGTACAGTTTGCTTGCACGTTTTTGTTGATTTCACATTAAACTCCTCAACTTCCTCTTGTTCTGCATCAGTGGCTGGAAGATAAACTTATTACAGTGGCTGGAAGATAAAGTTTATTAAAGAGTTGTCTGCAAAGTCTAATTGATCTGATTTTCTTATTACAATTAGGTACTGGCTAATATAATATCCGTCCTAAGTATGAAAACAATACCATGCCTTTTGATGTCCTGAGTAATAAATAATATGAAAATGTCCAGTTTCAGTTCTTGTGGAAAAAATACCCACGTAAGTAAGGAATGAAACCATTAAGAGACAGACGCAACAAAGTACCTTTTATTGGCATACATATGACTGGTCTTCTTGGCAAAGGAACACAGAATAGCCACAAATCCTCAAGCTTACAGCTTTTATATACCCTCTTGAGTATACGACACATTGGATATAAAAGAGCAATTTATAACATGACCTTTCCTGTGGGAATATAGGATCTGATAACGACTTGGGGAGGCCTTACTATGTTTCACTTGGCACTATTGCTATTCTGCTTCTCTAAGGAGGCTTCAAGCCTGCCCTTTCTACTGATACCAGTACCTTCCAGTATAAACAGTGGTCTTTACTGTACCCATATATTGACTTTCTTTACATTACTGAAAATAACTTGATTTTTGTTATCTGTCATCTTCATTCCAGGGTCATCAATTTGCCTGGTCTGTCTACTATCAAAATCAGATGACACGCTGGGTTTTAGGGGTAGAGTAATACTTGTCCCTACACAATCAATCTGTTGCCTCAAATGTCAATGTGTGATTGATTCATTTTTTCTATGTTGAACTTTCCCATGTTCATGGTTCTTATGTCCCAGGTTCCAACTGTCATTGTGTCCTTTCAACTTTGGATTTCCACCCCCTCCCCCCGGATGCTAACATCAGCAACTGGATAGCCAGAAAATTTTATTCTAGCCACATTGTAAACAGAATTATTACTGTAGTCTAAGATGTCCTCAGCTCTTCCATCATTAATACTCTAAATACTCTAAATACCTCAGTAGTATGTGGACTATCAGTTGAGGAGCCCATCATCTGCCACAATATTCTCAATGATTGTATCTTGTCTGTCTATGCTGCCTTCTCCTGCAGTAGTATGAATGAATGTTTTTGCCATTGTCACTAAAGTGATAATCTGTCTTCAACATCTTCCTGAATCCAGAATAGGTTCTTGGATAGCTGGGAAGATTTTGCCCCTTGAATAGTAAGAATATTACTTTTGGCCTTGACCTGGCATTTTTTGCTCATCCTTCTTGGGAACGCATAGCATCACCAGAATGAGGCAGCATAGCAGGACTTTGCAGGGAAGGAGAGGAAGACTTGTAAAGCATAAAATGAAGAATTGTAACAGCATTTTACTGGTAAGGCATAAAATTAAGAATTGTAACAATATTTTCTAACAGGCCTGCAAGACTTTGGAATTACTTCTAATTTGATACTGTTCTCCAACTAAGAGAGAGGCTTCTGTACTGCAGTGCATTTCATTTGCCCTCGCTGATCAAATAGAAAGGAAAGGACAAAATGACACAGCAGGCCTCCCACCAGCTCGATTCCACCCACCACTAGCAATGTCAGTAAATGACAAGCTCCAACCAGAGAAGCAGAGGAGGCACTATTTTGCCTGCTTGGTGAGATCAGGGAGAGAAAACAAGGTAAAGGACCCTTAACCTCTCCTCAAATACAAGGACAAGTTTGGATAGAATTGGGCAATTCTTGTGACAACAAATAAGAGGTGTGTGTGTGTGTGTGTGTGTGTGTGTGAGAGAGAGAGAGAGAGAGAGAAAGAGAGATTACATTTGTTGTATTTGTTGTAACTAGAGGTCAAAACAATAAACATATTGAATTGAATTGAATATAGATCTAGATCCAAAATTGCAGCATTTATATATTTCCACCATTTATCACTGTCACTTCATACAGGCATTATTTTTAGAGGAGTTATGGAGCTAGATTGCTACAGGATTAAAAACTCCCCAAATCTGTTTTTATGAGGCTGTGGATTTCTTTTCAAGTGTTATAAGCATAGGAAGACATTCTTATACCTTATCTCCAAATTCATTTTCAAAATTCAGGCCGCCTCGAGTTCCCCTTCGGGGTGAAGAGAGGCGGGGTACAAATCTAATAAAATTGAAATTGAAATTGAATTGTCAGGGGTGGGTTTAAAAAATTCTAGCAACTGGTTCTCTGCCCAGTTGCTGGATGGGTGTGGCCATGGTGGGCGTGGCCTAGTCAGCCTCCTGCACCATGGCATGAGGGGGGACATTTTCACCCTCCCCAGGCTGCAGGGGCTTCCCTTTAGCGTGGGGAGGGCAAAAACAATCTCCCCCAGCTCCCCCAGAGGTCAAAAGACTTTTGGGAGGCCTGGCTTTCAATTTCCCCTGGAGCCTGAGGAAGGCAAGGACGACCTCCGCAGGCCTCCTGGAGGCCAAAAATAGACCTGTTTTGGGCCTCCCGTGACTTTCGGGAGGCCTGGTTTTTACCCTCCCCAGACTCCAGGGGCTTCCCTAGAGCCTTGGGAGAGCAAAAACAGCCCTTCCAGAGCCTTCACGCATGGCCTACTCTTACCTGGCATCCATGTGGAGACTCCTGGGAGGGGCGGGGCAGGGCGAGTGGGGCTAACCGGTCATCCTAAATACTGGTTTGGTGAACCAGATGTCAAGTTAATATCTAGTTTGCCTGAACCGACCCGAACTGGCTGAAACCCACCTGTCTTTTGTAAAGATTACCTTTGTAAAACAGGTGAATGCAGAATGCCACCGGTATTGAAATGCCCTACAAGGCCTGGCAATTCCTTTCCATGGGTTCCTGGAGACATCTGAAAGAGCTCAGGGCTTGCTGTAGTTCTCTTCAAACTGGACTGCAATTTAACTGTGGTGGGTTAGTGCTGCATTTCATTTGCCCTTCTAGCCATTCAGAGAATTCCACTGAATGATTTTTTTTTTTTTACTACTGTTCCCAGACAGATTTTGTAATCATTCCTGGAACCCTGACTGCCCTGCCTGCAGTGCTGTGGCCTGGAGAAGCCACCCAATGTACACTTTGCTCTGCAGCTGACTGAGGTGATGACAGCTTGCTTAGAAGCTGGTCAGAGAGTTTTGGAAAGGAGCTCCAGTGTCCCGCTGAGTAGCTGGCTTCTGGCCAGGACATCACAGTGAGGTAGCTCTTCCTTGACTGAAGCTCCTATGTTAACAATAGGCAGTTCCTTTGGGGGGTGGGATAGGGAAAGGGGCTTGCAAAGCCCATGCTGGGTCAGGCAGGGACATCAGTCTTGCCAGCCTGTGCCAGTTCAAGTTTATGTTTGTTAATTACTTTCAGATTTTAGTTTCTGTTACCAATGGAGGGAGTGATTGAATTGTGCCGGGTGTTTTTATTTGTTTCCTTCAAATGTTATCTAGCAATCTAATTTGGGTGGTGACCCTGGTCAAAGCCGCTCAGACAATAATGGGCGGGAAGGGTGGTTTCTTAACTCACAATGTCTCTCGCTCTTTGGGAGAGGCCCTTGCAGGATCACAGAGCCCTCTGGTGTGCTGATCGTTCTCACAAAGGAGGAGAGAGTTCCCTGCTGTGTTGGAACCCAGGCAGAAGGGCTGCCAGCTGGAATGAATGGAGCCCGAGAAAAACCGTTCCCATGGACTGGATCAAGCCAGCTAGGGGCCACCCCTGGACAGAAGTCAACAGCTCAAGGGTGCTTCTTCAAATGTGGGTAATATACCTACATTTGATTTAACAGGTATGAATCAGTCATTAGCCTTAGTCAATCAATTGTTTAATCCATCTGATTGTGGATTATTCACAAGCCCTGATTAAACAAACCATGGTATAGTCCACTTAGTGAATCAGCCATAACTTGTTTTAATTTTTACTAGCTTCTATAAATTGCTGGAATGAGGGAACTTCAACAAGACAGATGAGTGGCCTTGTATAAGGCCAATTCCTATTTCTCCCCGGCCTTTGGATATGGACCAGGGCCTCCTCTTTGCTCCTTTGGCCACAAACCCTTTAACTCTGGCGTTTGATTCTGCTTCCTTCAAAAACTCTCTATTAAAATATTTGTAATGAAGAGTTGTAAATACAAGAAGGTAGGAAGAACCATGCTGGATCAAATCCAAGGCTTTCAGAGTCCAGTGTCCTATTTACTTTAGTGACCAGCTAAGTGCTTCTAGGACAGTGTTTTTCAACCTTCACCATAGTAAAATGTGTAGACTTCAATGCCCAGAATACCCCAGACAGCATTGGGGAATTCTGGGAGTTGAAATCCACATACATATCTAAAAATGGCTTAGGCTGAGACAAACTGATCCAGAAAGCCGTCTAATAGGACAACAGCCCATTTTTACTATTGTAAATAAATGCCTCAATAAATAAAAATAAATAAAAGGAGAGGAAGGAAGAAGCATGTTCAGTTTTGCAAGTTTCTGTTTAATGTAATCAATAAATGCATAAAATAAATGATGAAGATAGTGCTGATAGTCCAGCTTTTTTGGACTATCTTGAACAGCTAACATTGAATTTGGCAAAAAATATTTGATAGTGAGATATTGTTGACATAGAAGTGTGACACATAAAATGGTTTTGCACATGTGCTGCGTAAAATGTGGCTTGCTTGGTGCTGGCTTAGCAGATGATAGAAAACCAGCTATTCTGGTCTGCAACATGAGAATACAGTCAATTGTGTGGCTCCTTCCCCACCCCTGGTTGCAAACATGTGTGAACCCAGCCATATTTTCAAATCACAGCAGTACTTGAAATTTGCTAATATTGTTTGCTGAAATGCACCAGCTTATTTACACGCCAACCATCAAATGTCACAGATATATTTCTTATTTAGTAGCTGACTTGCTCTATTATTTTCAATTACATATCCATCAATGGTTGACAGGCATATCTTGCTTTAATTCCAGGGCTGAAACTCCAGCAGAATCTGATCTCTGATGTGTTTCGAGCATTTTTACATTAGTTTACTACAAACTTAAATGTCATCTGTAAGCTAGATTTTGAAGTGTTGGGGGAAAATAATGCACAGTCTTACACTCAGCCATGACTTTTAGAGGTGACTTTAGGCAAGCTGCTCTCACAGCATGATTTATCTTGCAGGGTTGTAAATAAGATATCTGGAATTAGAATGACAGAAATGTCTTCTTGGTCAAAGAGCCGTCAATGGATTGATGGCTTATTTTCTTTCCCAGCAAAGGTCAAAAGCCAGAGATACCTAAAAATGCTCCTTGTTTGTATTTTTGGCTGAGTGTTGTTGTTTTTTGTCAACTTGCACTGGTGAGTTCCATACAGTCCATACATCATGTCGACAAAGACATATTGGCAAATTCCCAGCACATTCAAATATTGATTAATGGAAAACTAATCCCAGAATGCACAAACAAATAGGGAGTGATAATATTTGTGATGCCAGCTTTTTGGTTTTTTTTTCATGTTGTGACCTCTTCATTTATTTCACACCCGGCTGTTGGTTATCTTGGCAGCTAGTTGGGTAGAGAAGCCTGAGAAATGCAATGGAAATTTCAGACAAAGTGTGTTAGGGGAAAAATGAAGATAACTTTGAAGTTCATGGTTTTCTAGAAGGGTGCTATTTTGTTCGAGAGGTGACTTAGTAGGATGAGTTTGGGAACATAAGCAGAATATTTGATTGAAAAAAATAAATTATTAATAGCAATAGCCATAGCACTTAGACTTATATACTACTTCATAGTGCTTTACAGCATTCTCTAAGCAATTTATAGACTCAGCATATTGCCCCCAACAATCTGGGTCCTCATTTTACCAACCTGAGAAGGATGGAAAGCCAAGTCAATCTTGAGCTAGTCAGGATAGAAGGAATCAAATTTCTGGCAGTGAGAAGAATTAGTCTGCAATACTGCATTCTTACTAACGTGCCATCATGACTCATAATATAGTTATCTTGGATGTTGAATATGGATGTAGCCAGTCAAAAATGCTAATAGACATTCATTACAGTTAAGTACATTCATTAAGTACAATGATTGAAACATTCACTTCCAACTAACCAACATCATATGGAACTAGAGGAGGGAGAGAGAGTGTTGTCACTAAACAAGAGATTAATTTAGCCAATGACAAGCCAGGTGAAAGACTGACAGAGGGATAATGAGTGAAGACCTTTCCACTCATTTCAGTCTCATTATTTAAAAGTCAAAGCAAGCCATACAGTAGGTGCAAAGAGTTGGTGACAACTCCATCACATCCACCTGCTACTCTCACACATGCATGCACATTGCATCTGATTTGACTTAATCATGTATCACTAACATAGATGGAAGTATAAAAGTATTGGCTATTGGATGGGAATCAATAAAGTTCAAACTCAATCTAGAGCCAACTCGTCTGAAAGCACCAGATCTCTCTCTCTCTCTCTCTCTCTATTCTACAGCCTTTTGAGTTGTATCTCTGCGTCTTAATTAACCACCCCAAGTTTGAGAAATGCACATGAAGAGGACTGCACCATGCATAACACTCCAACTGCGTATTTTAATTACATTTTTCCCCTCCAGGGAACCTATTCAACATAACAATCAAGAAATTCTATTTTTCTCTCCATAATGAGTTGTGTGTGATTTTTGCTACTTCAGGGGGAAACACATCTGTCAAAACAGGTCCTCCTTTATTTTGCCTTCTCTCCAGTCTCCCACCTTAGTCCCTGCCTGGATGAAGGAAAACACAACCCTGATTGTTCAAAAGACTAGGCAACAGTGTTGTGCTTTAGGTTTACAGAACAGTAGCAGCCAAAGCACTGCAGCAGCTACAGCAGCTGCTAATTCAGAGTCCATTTTGGTGAATTAATTGCAGAATGCCTAACCTACCATGGGAAAGGAATCAGCCCACTTCTTTCACCCCTAAGACATATTTGGAATGGATGCCAATGGATTGATGTTGATGTACATTTGCTAACATTTGTGCCTAGCTCACAGGATAGAGTGTCTCTGCTTCCAAGATGCATTCTGAGAGCTATAATGGTGGGATTAAGTGTTTTAGCAAAACGCAATGAGTTTCAGTGGAACATTTACTGTCTATTTTTGAAAGCTATATAGTGGCTTCATGGAAATCAAAGTGCATCCTGATACCGCAGGAGGCATTAAAGTGATTTGCTGTCAATTAGCTTATAGGTAATGAGAAGGAACCTGTGTTAAGCATATAGCTGTTCTGAAGCAGACAGCAACCTTTGCAAGCTACAATTTATCTAAAATTGGTCCGTCTGGGAACAGTTAAAATATAGGCCTATGAATGTGTGGCATCTCAGGCCACCAATGTAAACATTAGATATGAGAAATGCATGGTACTTGGCCCAGATCCATACTGTCCTTGGCATAATCTCACAAACTGCAACAAGCAATTTCTTCTAATCTCTGGGGAAAGTGATTGGTTGCTGGGGGGAGGGGGGAGGAAAGAAGGATGAGAGCAAAGATGGTGACAGAGGAGCAGGATCAAGGCAAGAACCCCAAGGACGTGGCAACCTGTAGCCAAAGAAAGGGTCCCTACTTTGGAAGAATAATTAGACAGTTGGATTAGGTCTGGTGAGACTCCGCTTGAGACTTGTTTCTAGCCATGAAGCTCTTACACTCTCACAGTTACTGTTAAGGGGAAAAATGGCACAAGGAATATCAGGAGTGTCTGAATACAGAGTTGAAAAGTCAAGATGACAGCTACAATCATGCAATTGAAGCCCCACGTCTTTTTTTTTTTACCTGCACCAGGTGTGCAGGACACACAAAGCAGTTGGGGCGTTGATTGCACTGTTGCAGCTACCTTCTTAAAATTTTTCTCAGCCTCTTCTCCCACATGGAAAGTTTCTGGGGAAGACTACATCTAATGAATTCCTGGGAAAAAAGTGGGATGCCAGTGTATCAGATAACATGAAATAAATAGCATCACTTATCCAATTTGTTCCAGAGAAGATGTTAGCATGCAGCTGATTTGACTAATTCTCCCCTACCCACCAAAATCAGGCCTGGTCAATTCACAAGCCCCCTCAAGGACAGTCCTTGAACAGAAGAACACCAGGAAATCCCAGGCTTTAGCACCAATGGAGAAACCCAGGACATTCCAGAGGGTGGCAGTGGAGAACCATTTTTAGATTGTTGCCAAGAAAATAACAGGAAGGTCCCACCGGAATCACTAGCAACTTGAGGGATACTTTGGAGAGCTATATCACTTAAGTGGGTAAATGCTCTGTCAGGAATGTTCAAAGCACCTCTATACAGTAAGGTACAATTTTAAATGGATATCAATTCCTATCTGTCACTTTGTTGACATGTCTTTAGGCTTATAGTGACTCTTTTTTTAAAAAAAAAAAAGTCAGATGCTGCTTTCTTTAGTTAAAAACCCTCAAAGTAGTTTACAAAATGCAGAAAACAAGGTAGACTAGTTCTTAAAAGTAGTCATCCATTGTGAAACAAAAGGCAAGAGATCATCAAAGGGCAAGAGGCAGAACCTGAGCCTGCATTTAAAGTGTGGCAAAATGATAGAAATTGGCCTTAGCAACCCTCTTGTTGAATGTAAGTCTCCCAGGGAAGTATTCTGCAATCTAATTGTCATAAAACCAGAGCAGGGTAGTTTTCTAAATTAGGCAACAACCCAGTTCCTGAGCAAGAGAGGGGCAAGGCAGGTCAGGAGGCAAGGCTATTGGGGCTCATACAATGTGGAAATGGCTACCCATCATGGGCCATCCTTCCTCCCACACAGCTCTGTAAGGGGCAGAGCATCTTCCGTCTCCAGTGCATCGTGGCTGACATTGCAAGGCATCTTGAAATGGGAGAAGTGCTGCTTTGTTCTTTGGGTTATTGTCTACTCTACAGTGTCCTGATGAAGGTAAAGATGAGAAATGTCCTCTCCTGTCCTGGGACAAAAACAACTGGTTTTCATGAACTGGACCAAGCTGGTTAGACGCCATCTATATGCAAAAATCAGCAGTCCGAAGGTGCTTCTGCAAATATTGGTAGTGTGCATACATTTGACTTAATATGTGTGAAAGTCATTGTGCTTAGTCAATTGTTTAATCCAGCCAATTGTGGATTATTCACAAGCTATGAGTAAACAAACCATGGCACAATCCAGTTTGTGAACCAGCCATATTCTGTTTTAGTTTTTATTAGCCCATGTAACTTGCTATCAAACTGGAAACTCTAAACCAAAATGGAGAAGGCAAACTTATTATTCAGTTGTATTTGACCTTAGCTTGATTGATCCATTAGCTGGGAACATAGACATCTGGTACAGGTCACAATGACAATTCATGCATCATAATGTCATTGCACAAATGCCCAAAACAATATAATTTGCAACAGTGGTAGAACGACTGGCAAAATTACATCATTTGCATTATCTGTGCAATGGCAGCCTGATGAAAATGGCTGGCTGGGGATTTCTGGGAGTCAAAGTCCACACATCTTAAAGCTGCCAAGTTTGAAAAAAAACATTGCTCTAAAAACCATCAGAAATTGCTAACAAGCAATGATGATTGGGTTCATGCCACTTATTAAGACAAAACCAAGTAAGCTACATTTTTTAGAGTATAGTGTCATGTGTGAATTCAACCTGGGTCACAGAACTGATTGTGTGCTGACTGAAATCTTTCATTGCTGCCTTCCCTTCACTTGCTTGTTAGTTATGCCACTTTGTTAAATGATTCACTTAGATGGGAAATCTTTACTGCTTGCTTTATGCTCCTCAACCTCTTTCATTGGTTCTTTTGTTTTTCAGCCATTTGTATTTATTTTGCTGAAGGATGAGGAATTATTATTGTTGTTAACCTTAATAATGGACCAGTATTTTGCATTGGAAAGGGAGGCTTATTACCTTTTATGGCATTCTGGACACTTCTATTTAACCACCAAGGCAATCTCTTGGAATGGCCTGTGCCCTATCTCATCCACCATCCACACTTTATCTATGTTTCTATTATCATGGTTTTAAATAACAGCCAAAGTTGTTGAAAGCATTTGGCTTCACTAAGCCCCTCTCTCTTTGAGAAATCCCTTCTAAAATTAAATGTGACTGCACTTTCCAGCCAATTTGCAGGCTCAGGCTTAAGCAGAGTTTAATTCTGTTGTGATGGCTATTCCCGTGTGATTTGGCAATTAACTCATGGGAATTGCTCCACATGAAATCATGAAATGCTTCTGCTCATGACTATGTGGAGGAGCTACAGATCCATGGCAGAGCACATGTTTTGCAGGAAGGAAGTGCCAGGTTTATTTAAACATCTCCAGTTAAAAGAATAATGTGTGATCTTTCAATCTTGTCAACTCTGACACATATCAATACAAATCAGAGTGTGTACAAACCAGTGTGGCCAGAGTTGAGGTCAATATCTAGGTTTGCACATTACTTACCTCTGCAGAATAGCAGTTAGTGATGGGAATAATGCTCCCTTTAAAACAATGAAGAACAGTTTCCAGGCTGAGAAAGCAATGGCAAAGGAGCCAGAGATGATACAAGGCAGCATATGTTCCTTAGTATGATATGGTATGGTCAGTCATTACTTTACTTTAGATATTTTGCCTAAGTCCTTTGTTGTGATTTGAGAGTGACTTTCCTAAATTGTAAATAATGTTAGGTTAGTTATAATTACAGTGCATCAAGTGATCATGGTAAGATTTCTATATACCGCTAAGCCATCAATCATAGCTTATAAACCATATCAGCTGGACTCACACATGGTATAAAGCCATAACCAAGCATAAATCATTATGACTAGGATAAACAGGTTCCCAAGAGTAAAAATTGGGACACATTAAACTGTACATACTTATAAGTTGTCCTGGTATGTAGTACCATCTGCCTTTGAGCACTTAATTATATACGCACTGAAAGTTTGCCATTTTGACATAGAGTTCCCCTTGACGGGGAAGAGAGGTGGGGTATAAATCTAATAAATTAAATTAATTAATCGATGCTGCTATGTTTAGCTCAGAACCACATTCTGTTTTATCGCTCTTTTTATGTGACTTCTTGTGTTACATTTTGTGAATGTATTATTTTCCTTCATCTCTCTATGCTTCTGATCAACTCCATCATTAGTCTGGAGGACGTGAAACATTTTAATTGCCTCCCCAAAGAATAGGTATTCTTAAACAAAAAAAACAACACAAATGCTACCATAGCCAGCTTTATTCCACAAGCCATTTTAAATGAGGTCCCCACTGGGGTCCCCCCCCCACAATAGCCAAAATCTGCCTCTGTTTCTCTTCAAGTGACCTCTCTTTCATCTCAGCATCTTCCACTTCCTAATATAGACTCATATTCAGGACACACAACTTTTATCCACCAGGGATAAGAGCTACATCTGCTTTTATTGAACAATTTTTACAAAGCTTCCTTCTAGTAAAAGGTAAAGTTTATGGAAATCCCTGGTGACTTCATAGCTCATAAACCAAGAAAGGCTGTTTTGGGCAGTAATGCAGAGCTGATTTGCTAGTGTACACTCTTGGGATTCTTTGATAGCCTCCCATCCACCTATTTTATAAGCCTGACCCTGCTTAGCTTCCAAACTTAATAGTTGGGAAAAGCAAGTCTCCAGATTTTATTTTTTTAATCTCCCTTAATTTATCTCCAAATCATCTCTCTTTCAACACACTTGTAGACCAAAATGCTGGTTTCATTCTCATGGAAAGCATGTACACTTCTAGAATACCGCCCCCCAAATTCTTCAATAAGCTAACATCCTCCTTGCCATATATCACAGTATTCTGAATATAGAATTGCTTCTATTCATCTTTCTAGTCCAGATTCCAATTTATGGACAGCTTTGACATTTTAAAATCATTTAGAATGATGATAGCTGCATGATTATCCAGCTTTTGCTTTGCTTTTTCTGGGATTATACCAAGATGCTCATGTGCAAAAAAAAAAAAAAAAAAAGCTATCCTATATGCAGACACTTTTAACATCGCCTCACTGAAACCTGTAGGAAAGTGCTGAGAGGTACTGTAAACATGAATTTATTTGCTATAACATATGTATTGAATTAGCAACTGGGTACTAAATTTAAGGAAAACCCATGGAGGGTTTTTGGGGTGAGAATCAACCTTGTGTTGTTGAATACAGTGGCACCAATGGGCCAATTCTATTAAATTATGTTCCACTGAAATAATGGGCTAATGGAATAGGCTATTATATTTTCTGTCCAAGTTGTTTCTATAACATTCCTTCGGCTCATTTGTTCTGAACAGCTGCTTTTGCATCATGAAATATTTAACACAACTTTTGGGCAGAATGAAGAAAAAAGGTTCACAGCAAAGAGTGAGTTTGAGCTGTCTTTCTTCTAAAGAAAATTTTGCCTTTATATTCAACCCATTTTATTATTTCTTTCAACAATGATTTCGGTTTAAATCATTTATTTCAAATGGAATACCCATTTGAAATTTGACTGTCAGTAATACTGCAGATTTCTTTTTATCTCCTACAGCAGCCATGATATTATTTTATGCTGTCTTACTGGATAGGGATTGTGGGGCTTTCAAGCACCTTGTTAGGATGGTCCTAATGAATGAGCCAGGGGTACCCTCCAGGCTGCGTGTCAAAATGGAGAGTGTTGTGTCAGTATTGAACTCCTACTCTTTTGCATGTGCATGCACAAAGGGGGTTATACTTAGATAGGGACTTCATGCTTGTCATCCTCCAGATTTTGATATTCCCCCAATAGTTCAGACAAGTTATTCATTTAATTTAATTTTAATTTATATAATGTAGGCACTTCCCGATGGACCTTGCAGACATACAATAAAATCAGACAGAATAGAAAATATAATACAATCATGATAAAAAAAGAGATAAGAAAGGAATACATAGAACTGATCCAGCTCTAATTGTCCCCGTCCAATGCCTGGGAAAACAGCCAGTCAAACAACCGACTTCCTGTAATGCCATCAGATGGAAAATCTTAGGGAGAACCTCATTTCTCCCCAAAATAGAGTCTCTCGGTCCCGACAGACAATATTGTTTAAATGAAAGGATTCAGAGTGTGCCAACCCTATCAGCTCACACCTTCCAAGAGAAAGGAAGTCCTCAAATAACTAGGCCTTATGCCATTTAAGGATTTATAAGTAAAAGTAAATTGAGCCACACCTGGAACACACTGGTAACCAGTGCAACTCATGAAATGGAGGTATCACATAGACATATTTTTCTGGTATGAAGTTTTGCTGGTTTCAGGTGTGGCTTGGTATAAAGAAAGACAGAGACCAGGTTTTCACCTTGATAAGCTTTTTATCTGTTTATTCAGCTGAATAAAGACAGGTCTTCCTTAGCAAGGAAGAACCCTGAACACATTTTAACACTCATATGTCTGCTACATTGCCTACTTCTCCACCTAGAAGTACTGGCACACTCCATCCAGACAAGCTGGCATATTCTAGATAAGATAAAGAAGTTCAGAAATAGCCACCCACCACCACTGGAGGTCCTACAAGGACATTGGTGTCATCTCAGGGACTGTAGGTGTTTCCTGAGGAATTTTCCATGATCTTGAAGGCCTACAGAGGCTGTGGTGACATTGGCACATATGCTTTCTCAATACTTTCAACAGAAACATTAGATTCAATCTGCCATCCCTTGGCGGATCCTCGGGAGTGGCTCAGGAGTTCATGGTCTCCATGACAACCATGGACCTGACCCAGGTAGTTCAGGGTCCGACTCACAGAGATGGACACACACTCGACCTGGTTT